>MU593954.1:2339828-2374894 GCA_024362625.1 Silurus asotus
TCATCAACTGCAAAACTGTTCTTCTCAGACCGAGTTCGGTCCATATGTTCAGTGCTCCAGAGGGTTCAAAGGCGAATGAAAGGGGGGGCGAGAGATTCTAGGTGTTTGTCCTTAGTTACGCAGAAGACAGGAAAAGGACGAAACTTTCGCTCTTTGTTGTGGTTCCAACACAACGTGTCTTTTTGTTCCGGTGCTGCACAGCTGCACCGCTCCTCTCACACAAATGGACGATTGAGCGTTTCCAGTTGCTCGAAAGATTGCAGAGTTTTTTTCCCCCCACTTCAGAGCTACGTCGTGTGAAAACACTCTCAAAGCCAGGCCCAGGGCTCGGCAACCGAACGGTAACTTCCACTTGATTTCCCTCTGTGACAAAAACTTTATTGTGTAAAAGGTTGCGAAGGATTGTGTAACCAAAGCGGCACGATGGCCAATTGCAACCAGGCTGTTTTGGATCCCTGACACAATTAAATATAATCACGATCAAGATCCCAAATCTTTTGAAAATTCTTTCAATTAATGTTTTAGAATTTACCAACAGACTTGTTTCACTTCATATAGAATTTTAGGAATGAATATATCATTTTTATACACAATTTTTAGTACAATGCTTGTTTTGCCTGCAGATTTTTTCCAAATATTTGGAAACATTAGACAGGGAAATTACTTGATTTGGCAAAATTGCAAGGTACCACATGTCTATTTTTAAGCTGGGAGGAAATCTGTGTAACCACTATCTATGGGTAAAATCTTTTCCAAAAAAAAAAAAAAACAATCAAAAAATTGTACTTTCCTGAGACACACTTTCCTGATCTCAAGAACTAATGGGTTCTCTGATATATATATAAAAAAAAACATCCTAATTCAAATAAAGCACCATTGATGTGCACAGTCTTTCACAGTGATCATTTTTGTTTAGAAACTTTAATCCACGGTCAAAGCGCTTGAATGTGCTGAATGTGCGTCTTGGCCCAATTCTGCAGTTTTTGTCTTTGTGAAAAATTGCGAGCTCTTCAGCGTTTGCTTGCTTTTGTGTCCATGATCGCAAAATTGCGACTCCTGGGGGGGGACTGTATTATACACTATATAAACAACATGATTTTTCCCAAACTGTTCCATAAACATTTTTTAAAATCTGCTCTAAAAACTTGCTTTTTCTTTAATTTATTTGTTGTGTATCTGTAATGTTTTTTGTAATTTATTTTATCATTATTTCTATTTTCAACATTTAAAGGCCCTATAAAATAAAGATTATTAAGCGCACTCCAAAATCGAATTGAACATCTTTCCAGAAGAGTGGAGGATATCATGAGAGCAAATGAGGACTAAATGTGGAACGAGATGTTAAAAAAGCACATATGTATCATGTCAGGTGTCGAAAAACGTCTGTCTGTATTGTCATTTAGCTATTAATGTGCTCAAGGTGATGGGACTAAATTTAGGATATTTTTTTTTTTTTTTTTATGAACGTGTCGAAAAACGTCTGTCCGTATTGTCATTTAGCTATTAATGTGCTCAAGGTGATGGGACTAAATTTAGGATATTTTTTTTTTTTTTAAAAAAAAAAAACAAAGACAAAAAAAAAAAATTACAAATTAAATAAACATTTTTTTTATTTAATAAAAAAAACAAAAAAAATTAAAAAAATGTAAAAAAAATAATAAAATGTTTTTAACTCTAATTAAAATACAATGTATTTTTAACTTGTATTCATTCAAACCTACTTATATATTACAAATTACTTCAACTTGATAGTTGGATTTTTCCAAACAAACTCCAGTTTGGTTTAAAGGTTGGGTGGGGTAAACCATGGACATGCTAATCTAGCTGCACACACACACGCACACACACGTTTGTACCATGTGTTTAGTGTGAATCTGGAAAACAGAGAATTCACACATTGCACGATGAACCAATCAACTCTTAAGACTACACAGGATGCAGGGTGGGGGTGCGCTTGCGGGAAGAAAGAGAGAATGTGCAGTTGTGCGCCTTTGGGAGGACAAAGATGCTCGTTAAAATCCGCCCGAGTGTTTATTATCCACCCTGAAGGGCTGTGGAACTAAAACACGATCGCATTCGATGGCCGTGACCCGTAATGAATAATCCTATTAATGCACCAAACATTGTCAAGTTCTTTTTCACACACTCGCGTATGCAGATCAGTTCAAATTTGCATGCAAACTCAAATGGATCATTTACATATGCAGGTCTTTATTTTTTCCTCCTTTAACACCTTCTCTTAAACGCGTATGCTATTAAACCTAATTGTGACCATGCAGGATATGAATAGAGCAATACAAAAAACCTCTCGTTCGTTTTGTAAAGACCTAATGGTGAGTAAATGGCTGTGCTGGTAAAGTTCACGAGTTCAATCCCATTGGCGAATGCTAATCATGAAGATGCCCTCCAGGCTAGTGCTTAACCTGCAATTGCTCTGTGACTGAAGTGCCCTGCTTCCACACTTCCACTTACATAACTGCATTAGTGAAATAAACACAAAGCTGCCTTACAATGATGAAACCTGGTCACCAAACCCCCCTAAAGGCTACAGAAATCCACTCTGGCTCTTTAAGATGTGGTGTTTATCATGCTGATTGATGAGGGTCCAGGTTTTTTTTTTTTGGAAGAAAAACAGTGACCTCCATCCTAAGTGTAACTTTGCATACTTGCATATACATGTTTGTTTGTTTAAATGCTTGTATATGGTTGATCCATTATCTTGCTCATAAGCTACAGGTTCATAGTCAAAAATATGTCGATCTAACACGTGACTAGGACACTATGGGAAGAACATTTGAGGATCTAGGCGAACTGGGGTACCAGAACATACCAGAGAATTGGAGTGAATATTGAATTTAAAAAAAGTAGAAGAACTGAAATAACAAGTGGAGCTGGGAAATGATTGGACCTATGAAAAGTGGCAAACTATGGAATCTACAAGTATTAGGAAGCTACGGAACTAACAAGAACTAGAAGAGCATGCAGAACTGTGGGGTAACTACACAAATGAAGAACTAGCAAGACCATGCGAATTTGGACAACTGTTGGAGAAACAGAAACGTTCTACAAAAGAAAAGAGAAATAAGAATTAGGATGACTGGGAAACTATGAAAAGGTGGAAAACTAAAAGAACTAGTGGAACTAAGAAAGGGTCAAGGAATACTTTCAAATTGTGCTATGGGATCTATAGGAACTAAGGGAGAGGGTAGAACTAGGGCGAATCAATATTTAGGAGAATTTAGGAAACCAGCAGGGATGTGAGAAATAAAACAAATAGGCAACTAAACGAGCTTGAGGTAACGAGCAGAGCTTGAAGAGCTAAAAGAGCTAGGAATGCAGAAAACTAGATACTGTGTAGAATTCTAGACTTTGGGCAACGTGTTTGCTAAAGGAATTAGAATCACTGGAAAACATTGTCTCCAGCAGTACCTTTTTAACTAAGAACATTGGGACGCAATAGTACCTTGAGAAAGAATGTAAACCTAGGGGACCAATAAAACCATTGGGACTATGAAGGCCTGTAAATTGCGAGAACAAAGAATAACATTAGAAACCAGAGGATCTAAGTGACCAAGGAAATGTGAACAGATTTGGACAAATAATGAAAAAATTTAAATTGGGATAACTTGCTAAACATATGAAAGTGAAAAAAAAACTGAGGAAAAACTTGAAAACATGGATTTACTAGAAAACTTTTGAGAACTGGACAACTGCGAGATGTAGAGAAACGAATGCATTTGCATGTCTAGGAGAGCTACGGACAACTGAGAAACAATTTAGAAGTGTATATGGTGTATATGAACATTTGGGAAAGAAGTGAGAAATAAAGGTAAGTCAGTTAGGAGAACAGAGAGTTCCCCGGTGGTCTAGTGGTTAAGTTACAGCGCTCTCACCGCTGCGCTTTGGGTTCGTTCCCTGGTCAGGGAACCATCCCCAGCCACTCTCAGGGCCGTCCCAAGCCCGGATAAATTGGGGGGGGACAGTGTAGAAGCTAGATTTGGGAAAACAAGAGACCTTGATATTGTGGGACTTGAAACATGACTTTGAACTGCTGCAGAAGTGCTTACAGACTCCACAAAGCCATTCAACAATCAGAGAGGAATGTATACAAATATAATAAGACGGGATTAATCAGGTGTTAGTCATAATCAGGAAGCGTTATTTGGGTGAGATTTTCCACCTGCTCAGCCAGCTTTAAGGGTCTTGTGATGGGAATTTTCAGGTGGATCTTCATTTCTAATCACAGCTCAATTCAAGTCTATTTCCAGTTCAAAACTGGTACGCTTTTGTTTTTGTTGTAAAACTAAATTTCTGAATTCTGGAAACCTGAACATATGATTTCATGTGCTTTTTTGAACACCCCATTTCACATTTAGTCCCACTTAGTGTCAAAATAACTTCCTCCCTTCTGGGAAGATGTTTTCCTTGATTTCAAAGTGTGCTTGTGGAGATTCTTCCAGCCACAAGGGTGTTAGTAAAGTCAGGTAGTGATGTAGGTGATGTGAGGAGGTCTGGGGTGCAGTCAGTGTTTACATTCTTTTCAAAGGTGTTCAGTAAAGTTGAGGTCAGAGCTCTATTGCAGGAGATGTTTTACTCCAAACCATGTAAAGCATCTCTTCATGGAGCTCGCTTTGTGCACAGGGGCACTGTCATGCTGGAACTGGTTTGATCTACTAGTTCAGGGGGGACAGTTTAATGCTCTCACATCCAAAGACGTCCTTTACAGTTGTGTGCCTCTGACTGTGTGGCAAATATATATATATATATCAAATGAGCAAACACAGTGTGCTTCTTACCCTTTGGGTTTATTTTTTACTTTCTAAATGCAAGATCATGGAATGGAAACAGTAACCGAAAATCTTATTAAACATGGCACATGCGAGTCTTATTACATCATGAAATCTAAGAGCCAATCAGATTCTGTGTGTGTGTGTGTGTGTGTGTGTGTGTGTAGGGGGGACAGTTTAATGCTCTCACATCCAAAGACGTCCTTTACAGTTGTGTGCCTCTGACTGTGTGGCAAATATATATATATCAAATGAGCAAACACAGTGTGCTTCTTACCCTTTGGGTTTATTTTTTACTTTCTATGATTAAATGCAAGATCATGGAATGGAAACAGTAACCGAAAATCTTATTAAACATGGCACATGCGCGTCTTATTACATCATGAAATCTAAGAGCCAATCAGATTCTGTGTGTGTGTGTGTGTGTGTGTGTGTGTGTGTTGATTAGAATTAGAATTTGTGTACAAGCTATACAATTGTAAGGATATGAAAAAAGTATATATGTGTGTGTGTGTGTGTGTAGCATCAGCAGCTGGCCATCTACTCTCACACACCAGGTGCAACATGCAGAGCCGTGTCAGCACATAACACAGCAACATGATCCCATCACACACACACACAGACACACACACACACACACACACACACAAAATTCTCTATTTCATACAAATACATACAAATACAAACGTTTTTGTATACAAATGTATAGTGTACATGTGTATTTTCAAAATGTGTGCAATGCTTTTGCTTTCTCTGTCTCACACACACACACACACACAGACACACACACACACACACACACACACACACATACACAGACTCTTCCTCTCTCTCCTTCGTGTCTAATGTGATTTCTGTAACGACACACTGAGCATAAAGATATATATTTGTAATTCAATATAATAAATATTGTAACAAAGCACACTGACATAAATCACAAATTGTTAATTAGAAAATAAATGACAAATATAATAAAGAAAATTGATACGTTAGATAATATATAAGGAAGTGAATTTAATATGCTAGTGTTTGGATTTCTTATCATTTTTCTCTAACAGTAAAGAAGTCTAATCAGAAGTGAGAAGCTGTAATGAATTCTGATTGTGTAATGACAGTTCGCCCCCTTCTGGTTATACAAAGCATTACACACACGTGTATCAACAACCATAAGACAGCAGGAGTTCAACACACAACTTCTGCACAGTTCAACACAACTTAAACTCACAACAACTCCCTCGCAGTTCAACACACAACTCACACAACCACCTTACAATTGAACACAGCTCACATATAGATCAACACACAACTGCCATATATTCAACACAAAAACACAAACCTTCCATACATTTCAACACACAACTCAAACTTACGACTTCCATACATTTCAACAAACAAGTGAAACACACACAACTCAAAAATAAAACTTTTCTTTCGTGGTGTTCCACTATGTCATGGTGTTTCTCTGTGTCATGTTGTTCCACATGTGGTGTTCCTCGGTGTCATGGTGTTCCACCTGTGGTGTTCCTCGGTGTCATGGTGTTCAACCTGTGGTGTTCCACCTGTGGTGTTTCTCTGTGTCGTGGTGCTCCACTATGTCATGGTGTTCCTCTGTGTCGTTATGTTCCACCTGTGGTGTTCCTCTGTGTCGTGGTGTTCCACCTGTGGTGTTTCTCTGTGTCGTGGTGCGCCACTATGTCATGGTGTTCCTCTGTGTCATGGTGTTCCACCTGTGGTGTTTCTCTGTGTCGTGGTGTTCCACCTGTGGTGTTTCTCTGTGTTGTGGTGCTCCACTATGCCATGGTGTTCCTCTGTGTCGTGGTGTTCCACCTGTGGTGTTCCTCTGTGTGTGGTGTTCCACTATCTTGTGGTGTTCTGCTATATCATGGTGTTCCTCTGTGTGTGGTGTTTCGTTGCGTTGAACCTGGGCATTCCTCTGGGTCGTAGGATCCTCTGGCTTGGGGTGTGGCACTGTATCGTGGTGCCCCTCTGTGTCCTCTAGTGATCCTCTGTAGTGTTAGTATCCAGTGATATCACATTTGCGGTTGAATTTTGTCCTCTGTAGGGATCATTTACTTTGTGATTTTTACTGGGCTTGTTCCTGACTCTGGCTTTTTATCTGCTGAGGTGTTAAAGGGATTTAGTGATCCGAGTCCCAGCAGCGCTGCACCTGGCATGCTGCCTTTCTCTTTACGCCCTCGTACACTCATTCTACTGCGAACAATTGTCTTTTCAGAACAATGAACAATTATATTGAGTAAAATACAGGTTTTTAATTATAGAGCAGATTTTGAAAACAAATTGCATTAAAGTTCACTTAAAAATAAAATTGACTTCGTGAGTTTTGTTAAAATACAGTTTTAATCAGCAAAATATCTGTGAAAAACTTAAATAAACCATTTATTTTTATTACAAATTTTTATTGAATTGTAACAATTCCCAAACTTATCATCCTTAACATTATTAACGTTAAAATATCTTTGATTTAGATCAATTCACTTATCCATATATATATATATTAGATTATTTACTTACTAATATTTACTGAACAAACTTGAATAGACTTTAAAAAAATTTTATGATTGTTTATTTTTTTAAGATATGTGCCATATGGTGTTGCTGTAAAATCCGTGTCCAGCAGGTGGAGCCAGAGTGCCGTGTCTGACCGTTTGGCACCACGTGGCTGCAGGTCACTCTGACTTTCATTCATGTTCATAGTGGACATATGTTCAGTTAGTAGTGTGTGTCAGGAAAATGTGTGCTGATGAAGAATTAAAGCATTCTGTATTCAGCAGTATCTCTGTGACCAGCTCTTTGGTGGTTTGTCCTTGACTTGTCTCCCCACTTAGAGCTGATTGTAAGTCAAATGGACAGAATAATTTAGTTCAAATCTATATTTTAATTATTCAGCGGGAGAGTTTTATGTGCAGTTGCATTTAATCATGTACTGAATAGGAATTCTAGTTGTATTCTAGGCTGCTAATCTTGTAGCATTTCTTTTTCTGGACAAATACAACTTAAAATACACAACCCGCTCACAATTTAAATACACAACTCGCATACAGTTCAAAGCATAAGTCAAAGTTGAAATCAAAACCTACTCGCAACTTCCACATAAACCCCATACAGTTTAATGCACATCTTAAACTCGCAACATACTCACAAGTCAAACTCACAACTCGCTTACTGATGGGTGTCAGTTTAATGCACAACTCAAACTCACAACTCGCTCACAACAACCGTCAGTTTAATGCACAACTCAAACTCACAACTCGCTCACAACAACCGTCAGTTTAATGGACAACTCAAACTCACAACTCGCTAACAACAACCGTCAGTTTAATGCACAACTCAAACTCACAACTCGCTAACAACAACCGTCAGTTTAATGCACAACTCAAACTCACAATTTGCTCACAACAACCGTCAGTTTAATGGACAACTCAAACTCACAACTCGCTCACAACAACCATCAGTTTAATGGACAACTCAAACTCACAACTTGCTAACAACAACCGTCAGTTTAATGCACAACTCAATCTCACAACTCGCTTACAACAACCATCAGTGTAATGCACAACTCAAACTCACAATTTGCTCACAACAACCGTCAGTTTAATGCACAACTCAAACTCACAACTCGCTAACAACAACCGTCAGTTTAATGCACAACTCAAACTCACAATTTGCTCACAACAACCGTCAGTTTAATGGACAACTCAAACTCACAACTCGCTCACAACAACCGTCAGTTTAATGCACAACTCAAACTCACAACTCGCTCACAACAACCGTCAGTTTAATGCACAACTCAAACTCACAACTCGCTAACAACAACCGTCAGTTTAATGCACAACTCAAACTCACAATTTGCTCACAACAACCGTCAGTTTAATGGACAACTCAAACTCACAACTCGCTCACAACAACCATCAGTTTAATGGACAACTCAAACTCACAACTTGCTAACAACAACCGTCAGTTTAATGCACAACTCAATCTCACAACTCGCTTACAACAACCATCAGTGTAATGCACAACTCAAACTCACAATTTGCTCACAATAACCGTCAGTTTAATGCACAACTCAAACTCACAATTTGCTCACAACAACCATCAGTGTAATGCACAACTCAAACTCACAACTCGCTCACAACAACCATCAGTTTAATGGACAACTCAAACTCACAATTTGCTCACAACAACCATCAGTTTAATGCACAACTCAAATTCACAACTCGCTCACAACAACCATCAGTTTAATGCACAACTCAAACTCACAATTTGCTCACAACAACAGTCAGTTTAATGGACAACTCAAACTCACAACTCGCTCACAACAACCGTCAGTTTAATGCACAACTCAATCTCACAACTCGCTTACAACAACCGTCAGTTTAATGCACAACTCAATCTCACAACTCGCTTACAACAACCATCAGTGTAATGCACAACTCAAACCCACAAGATCCATACAGTTGAATGCACAACTCGAACTCACAACTCCCATACAGTTCAATGCACAACTCAAACTCATAGCTCAAACTGAAAATTTACTCACAGCTCCTATAAAATTCAATGCACTAATCAAAATCGCCAACATATTATTACACACAACTCGACCACAACACTCACATACACTTTTAATACCTAACTCAAACTCACAATTGACTCCCTCACTTTTCAGTGCACAACAAAACATAATAAAACTCCATTACAGAGTAAAGAATATTTAGATACTGAGAGTTCAGTAGAGCAGTGTGCAGATGAGCCTGTGTGGTAGTAAATAAGCCGTTACTGCACGGGTAATAAGGCTTGATAATGTTCTAATGCTCCAGCCCATATGGATAAGAATCTCCATTGCCAGCCGAGATGTGAATAGCTCCCAACAGCTGTTGGTGACACACACACACACACACACACACACACAAAGTGGACTTGTTCTCAAACACCTGGTCCCTCTATGACAATGATCTCATTTGGAGGAAATCTGTGTAGTACCATGCCATCAGATGAGCGTTATGCTTTATGATTTAAGGCTCAAACATACCACTAATGTATATCACACACACACACACACACACACACACACACACACACACACACACACACACAAAACAACCTCGTATGGTACTAAAATGGGTCTCAATTCAGTCACAGTCAGGAAATGAATAATTTTTCCAAGACACAAAAAAAGTTGTGTTGTTGATACATCAGCTATAAATTAAAACAAGTTGTTGTGTTGCAAGTAAAAAGTCTCGAGTTCTGACCCACAAGCTGCAAATAAACTGTACAAGTTGGACAAAATGACAGTTGTGCATGAATTATGTGGTGTGATTTGAGTTGTATGTTTGTATTGTTTTTTTAATTGTGTTTTTGAGTTGTGTATTGGACAGTATGTGTGTAGTGTTTAAAGTTGAGTTTTGAGTTGTTTGTTTGAATCACATGGTTTGAGTTGTGTGATTTGTGTCTTTGTAATTTGTCTTGTATTGTGTTTTTAAGATCTGTTTTCGACAGTATGTGAGAAATATTTAAATTGTTTGTTTTGAGTGACTTTTTGTGAGTAGAATGGATGAATTGTGTTTTTGAGTTGTGTGTTAGACAGTATGGTTGTTGTCTGGTTCAACTTTTGTTTTTGAGTTGTGTATGACAGTATGTGAGTTGTGTGTTTGTGGTGTGTGTTTTTAATTCATTTTTGTAGTTATATGTTAGACAGTTTGGGAATTATTTGTAGCACGTTGTGTTTTGGGTTCAGTTTGTGTAGTTTGTATGGTGTTTTGAACTGGTATTGAGTATTGGGTTAGACTTTGTGGCACTTGTTGGTCCAAGCTGTGTTTTTGTGTTTTGCCTTGCACTCATTGCGTTTATGAGTGTTTGGGTTGTGTGTTCAAGTTTGGAACACTTGTGTGTTTGGGTTGAGTTGTATGTTTGTGTGTTGATGTGCACAGTGTTGTACTTTGTGTGTCGCTGTGTGATACATCATAACATAGTGTTGTATTTGGTGTGTTGTGTTTAGGCCACGCCCACTGAGATCTCACTCTAGAGCATGGAGATAGGAAAAGTTAATAGGAATAGGAAATAACTATTATCAGAAATGATAATACTGATCACATCCCCGAGCCGTGGCCTTTAAGCGAAGCTGCCTAGAGGAAGTGATCTCACTCCTGCATGGCCGATGAGGTCATCCATCCTGTTAGCATGAGCAGTCGTGATGTTTCGTCTTTATAATCCTCTGGCTTTATTTCTCCCTCTCAGTCTCGGTCCTCAGGGCCTTCACCCATCTGTGCTCCAGTGCTGTGACATTTGCAGTATCTCATCAGCAAATGTCAGTTTGTGTGTATATCAGATATGTTCTGACTCTGTGTGTGTGTGTGTGTGTGTGTGTGTGTGTGTGTGTGTGTGTGTGTGTGTGTGTGATTTCACCCAAATGTTGCAGGGCTTGTAACAAATAGTAATTAATAGTAAGTTCCAGCTGTTAATACCAACCTTTCAGCTCCTCCTTAATCAATCCTTTAGTTGTTTAGATTAATGAGATGAGATGTTACGGGATGGGGTGCGGTATGATGTAGTGCGATGTGGGGAGATGAGATGTGTGATGAGATGAGCTTTAATAGCATGTTGTTAGGTGTGCTGTGATGTGATGACATTTGATGTTATGAGATATGATGAGTTGTAATGTGATGAGATATGATTAGATGTGATGAAAGATGTGATGCGATGAGATGTGATGTGATGTAAGATGTGATGTGATGTAAGATGTGATGTGATGTAAGATTTGATGTGATTAGATATGATGAATGTGATGAAAGATGTGATGAGATGAGATGTGATAAAATGTGATGAAAAATGTGATGTGATGAGATGTGAACGAAAGATGTTATGTGATTAGATATGATGAGTTGTGGTAAAAGATGTGATGAGATGAGATGAGATGAGATGAAAGATGTGATGAGATGAGATTAGATGTGATGAGATGAGATGTGAGGAGTTGTGATGAAAGATGTGATGTGATTAGATATAATGGGTTTTGATAAAAGATGTGATGAGATGAGATGTGAGGAGTTGTGATGAAAGATGTGATATGATTAGATATGATAAATTGTGATGAAAGATGTGATGAGATGAGATGTGGTGAGTTTTGATAAAAGATGTGATGAGATGAAATGTGAGGAGTTGAAACAAACCAAAAGGTGAAATTTAGAACGACATCATATGCACTAGTCTATTAATATGAATAGAAATGTACACAAAAGTTATATAAAAAAAAAGGAAATGCTTCTCATTAAAAGAAGAACACAATATCAGCATATTAAACGACAGCCACAGCCGCCAGTAAATTTCCCTAATAATTCCCGCTGATTTGTTTTGACCCGCCGAGGCTTTTTTTTTATGATAAAAGCACTACCTTTTTAACCTCGATGACCTTGATGTGAAAATTGCGAGCGTTGAGGTGAATAAATGAATATAAATTTAAATACATATTTGTCTGGTTTTTTTTTCCCCATTATCTTTTTCTCTCTTTTGCTGCTTCTCTCTTTCTCTCTGTTTGTCTTTTTTTTTTGTCTCTAACAAGTCCAAATACGGTTTTATGAAAACAAGACATCTGAGCGAGAGCAGGATATAATCTGGTTCTTTCCCAAACTGTTACTACAATGTTGGTGGCACACGAGCCTACAGGATGCCCTTGGCATTACATTTTCACAAATGCACAAATACAGTTTATTGAAGATATGATTTCCATGGGTTGGAATAGAAGATCTTCTGATATATAGCTCCTGAACTCATCCTTACTGAACATCTTCCCGGGCCTCTGGAGACTTCCAAACTCCTCAATATCAACAATCTTGTTCGTTTATCTAACCCAGTCAGAAGGAGTCCAGAAACGATAATGTATGATTATATTCATATCGTCAGGTTAACGGCTAGACTTGTTTTGCATCACGTCACGTGACCCTGCCACACGTCACTTTTCAGTAGTCCATGTATTTAAGTCGTGCCTTGCACCATACTCTTTGTCTCACATTTGTTCCCTTTCATGGTGATCATCTGCACTTGCATGCTGTTTCCTCATCATTACGTGACAAATGTAAATTAGCCTGATTGTAGATCAGCCCAAACTTCTGCTCAAACTGCTCATATAGAAAATGAGTCACTGAAAATTCATAAAAAGTTCATAAGTACTGTATGGTGGTAATCAAATTCCAAACGTATCCATCCTCATCTGTGATCACTTTGAATGAGGGGTCACATCCTGGAACTTCCAGAGTTTGATTTTCATCATGAACGCGCAAATTGATTGTAATGGCGACGGAATGAGGGTTGATGGAGAGTGAGCAGCAGTGACGGGTGTATTTCAGGGCCGGGTGAGTAGCATTAAAAATGAGGCCTCCTTCATAATTAAACACCTCCCCCCTCTTTTTTTTGTGCGGAGATCAATCGGTGACTTTCAGTCGAACGTCACGTCGTTTGACCTGCACAGGTCCGAGGCTGGCGAGAGAACATTTATATAGTCATTGCTTTAACAAGTATTTTGTAAAAAATATTTTTAGATTTTTGTCAATTTAACTTCAAATGGATAAAAACCCTGATCTAATATTTGAAGTGATTAATGTTGCTGGCATTTTCAAAATGCTGAGATATAAAGAGGAATAAATTCACCTCCAGCACAATTTGGGATGTGCCAATATAGTCAAGGATTCGGGAAGGAAATTATAGTAGCCGATTGTTTTCCTTAAACCGAACACGTTACTTTCTTGTTTGTTGCAATGGGCGTAATTTTTTTATTCGTTTTACTAAAAGCTCCCAATATGTGTAACACTTTTGCCATGTAATTTTACACCAACTCCAGATCTCCTGGGCTGAAGGGAATTCGGAGACGTGATGTTTGCCTGACAGAAGCGGTTTTAGCCGCTCGGATCGCTGCTCCTGATCCTAATTCCGTGTGAAGACATCAAACGGCCCGTGATCAAAGGTCATCGCTCTGTCGTTTGCATTTGTGTAGGTGTTTGATGGTGATTGTTTCATCTCGGGACGTGGGCATGAGGAGCCGCGAGGGGCTGCACGTGTCGAGATCCCTAACGCTGGATCACGAATGGGTGTATACATAATTCTTTTTTCAATGAGACCGTTATTATGGAAATAAGTTGCACCAAGTTCAGCATGATGCCGATGTTTTTTTAAGTTGTGTTAAATAGAACATTTGCGTTGTAGTGAATTAACGCAGTCATTGCGTATATCATTCTATTAACACTAGACTGACATAAGTATTGGGACACCTGACTTTTCCATCCATATGTGGCTCTTGTCTTGATTGTATACTGGAAGATACTGACTGCACCCCAGGCCTCCACACTTTACCTCCATCAGTCCCTAAATTTACTTGTTGAATGAATCTCCACAAATCTCCACAAGCCCACTCTAAAATCTAGTGGAACATCTCCTTAGAAGAGTGGAGGTTATTATAGTAGCAAATGGAGACTAAATGTGGAATGAGATGTTCAAAAAACACATACCAATCTTTTGTTCAGGTGTCCACAAACTTTTATCCCTAAACTGTATATAAGGGTTTATCCCATAGTGAAGCTTAAAGAAAATGTATAAAACACTTTCAGTGATCAGTTTACTCATCACTTCTGTCTTTGTCTTTCCCACACGTGTGAATTAACACACAGTAACACACCTTTGGCGCTTTATTTACACACAACCCACATATACAGCAGGGCGTTAGGGTACCAATTTTAACATTATCATCTAGTTCACTTCCTGCTGTTTAGGACCCCTTTTCTATGCAAACATGGGATCTGTGTAACCAGAGCAGGCCGTGGTAGTGTTTGCACGGTGCTTCACACAGTGTGTGTGTGTTTGTGTGTAAACCTGTAGTTAAAATATATTTGTTTTAGGGACCAAATATCCGTATCACTACAGAAATCTATTGGAATATCAACATTGTTGGAAGCTTTGGCTGCTTCCTATAACAACTATATAACTATAATATTGCTGTAAAATATATTTTGTAATTATCTATCTATCTATCTATCTATCTATCTATCTATCTATCTATCTATCTATCTATCTATCTATCTATCCTATTTTGCTCAGATTAAATGCGTAATTTCAATTATTCTTCTCTGGTAAATGATCAAGTTGTTTAAAATTACACCTTCAAAATGATTTACATTTATTCTGAGCTTTAGTTTATCTTCATAATCAAATTTGGAGACTCCAAATCTCATCTGTTTTATAGTGTAATAACCATTGCTTCGAACATTAATTTTCGCAGCTTCCTGTTTTAGAATTCAATCCTTGAAAGCAGATGCATGGAACTTCCACCGACCTGCTCAGTGAATCCAATTCCCTTCAAAATGATCCATCCCGAATTCAGAGTTAGTTTCAGAGGTGTGGTGAGTGCTGGATAATAGTTTGAATGGATATTTGTTCCTTGTTTGAAATTGTTTATCATTTCTGCTGTTGCTTTACATCCTGACAGGTCGATCGGACTGACACTTTGAAAAAGACTTCATGTACGTTATCCTGATCAGGTGCGTTTTTCAGTCCAGCTCGTGTTGGATGCGACGTCTGTGGCCCTTTTTTCCTGCTGCTAGATGGCAATGTTGCTCTTCCACAGATCTGTGTTTGTAAAATTATTCATTCCTCAGCAATCACATTTGCTGTGTGTGTGTGTGTGTGTGTGTGTGTGTGTGTGTGTGTGTGTGTGTGTGTGTGTGTTGTTGTATGGTGCAGAGTAAAATTGCCAGTGTGTTTGATCAGGCAACTAAACGGGACTCAAAATGAGCAGAGTTCATTCACCACCACTTATTTTACTGCACATATTTTCCTGCGCACATTTCGAGTAAACTGCAGCCGTGTTCACGTTGGTACGAGAAAACACCCGCGGCGTATTTGTTCTGCTGAACAAGCAGGAATCATGCTTTGAGTTCTCCACCTAAGTTTTTTCATCAAAAACTTTCCTGAAAGTTTAATTTATTAATTTTTTTAATGATTTTGCCTGAAATTCTGACTTCTGCATGTTTAAATGTCTTTTCAGCTGGCTTTTGTACTTCCACACAGGTCTCCTAAAGGTGTTTGTGCTTTAGGACTATCAAACGTCAAAAATGTTTTACTAGATTGTGGAGTGTGTGTTGGTGGAGATTGATGTTAATTCAGCCAAAGGTGTGTTAGTGTGTGGCCCTGTAGTCAGCATTCGAATTAATCTCACACTGTTGAATATGGTTGAGGTCAGAGCTTTATAGTAGGATGATCTCACACCCCAACCCATGTAAAGCCTTTCTGGAACAGGTTTGGGGTCTCCTAGTTCAAGTTAAGGAACAATTTCATGCTATATATCTATTCAAGCCATCTGAAAGGTTAAGTGATGTAACGATCCTTATGAATGTTCTTCTGTTTTCTTAATTTAAAACATTTTTTCATTTATTCAAAGTTTGATCAGTTCTATAATTTTGAAAAATGGTAGTTTCAATTACGGTGCTCTGTTGATACGAAAGAAGGCTGTGAAATTCTCATACATCTTCTTCATGCTCAGGAAACTTCACAGAATGCCAAACCCGAGAGGTGTGAACTGAAACTCAATGACTGACGAATGACTCAAGACCTCCACAGACGTACCCATTGTTTTTCTGATTCGCTCGGCTCGGCGTGTCTGGTTTGTGTCTGGCTCCAAAGTTGCATCCTACTAGAAGAAAAGAGTTCGATCGAGTTTTCTCCACAGAAAACACCGACTTGTCACAGAACACCGCTGCTATATAACCGACCTTTTCTTCTGAATTATTCGGAGAAAATAACTTGTGCCAACGTTGTAACATGCCCCCTAAAAGCTGTCTTTCAGACGTGTACTCTTTCACGGCGCTCCAGGTTTCGGAGACTCTGCCACACAAAGCCTGGTGTCATTAGTATTCCTACCGTGGTGCCGGAGCTTCTACAGATCCGCTCTCTTTCACCCAAACACATCCTCCATACACACGCTGATAGGCTTATTTAACAATGATGTATGGCTGTAGGGATGAAAACGGAAAAGCGCAACGCCTTTATCTAACCACACAATAGCTCTTCTGACTAAAGCCATTTCGTTGTTTAGCATTTAGGACTGTTAAAAAAAAAAATACAACAACAAAAAAACAAGTCAAAGCAGCTTTTTTTTTATCCCTGACACGCCAACACACACACACACACACCCACTGGGGGGAATGCAAACGAGTTGCCCTCCCGCTTACCGTTGTCATGTTGTCAAAGCGACTGACCTTTAACTAAATGACTGCGTCTTGATGCTTTACGGCACATTGAGCGGCTTTGCTCCGGCACATACCACCGTCGAGCGTTCGCAGCGTTTCGCGTGTTGCAGGAAGATTTTTCCATGCGCTGGAGCCGAATAATTGCTGACTTATCTGCTGACTTCAGATCAGACGCGGCCAACTGGGCACTGTAAATGGCCGTCCTCCTCTCGCCAGCAAACAAACAAATTAAATATAGCGCCCGGTACACGCATGATCCCATATCATGTGCATTTCAACCTGAGATATTTCAGCCGAATTTGGAGAGTTTGAAAGCCAATCGACCAAAAACACTCATACGCACACGCACGCACGAACACACACACGGAAATATTAAATCGTCGGTATATATAGTGATATGGTTTAAAATTTATTTGTGAGACTTATAGCAAAAAATTAGTCAAAAGCATATAAGATGGCCATTCATTCACACAGTGCTAAACTGGTAGCTTCCATGTGTGATGTTCAATCCTGAGCTTTGGTTTGTCTGAGTTTCTTTGGATGAGCTCCTCATGTCCATGTGGATTTCATTGAAGTTCCCTGGATTTCTTTTAAATCCCAAAAACATGCCTAAACTGCTCCTTGGTGTGTGTGTGTGTGTGTGTGTGTGTGTGTGTGTGTGTGTGTGTGTGTGTGTGTCTGTGTGTAGACTGATGTCCTATCAAACGTAAAATGCCACCTCTTATTTAGTATTCCTGAGGAGGCTCCAGACCAGAGCATTCATAAAGGCATATGATGACAGTAGATGAAAGAATGATGAACAGTTACATGTTTAAAATCAATGATATTTTATTGTATTATTTATTTCAAGATCTAAAAATCAAGAACCTCTATTTTAGATTTTTTTCATTTTTTATAATATTTCTCTTTTAATAACTACAAGCCTAAGAATGGGAATTAATTATACATGCTGTAAACAGAAATGTTGCCAAAATCCTGAGTGGCTTGTAATTGAGCTCCCACCTCGACCCTAATAAACACTTTTGGCATGAATTGGAACGCTGACTCAAAATCTAGTGGAGCATCTTCCCTGTGGAAGGATAAAGTTTGCATTAGGAATTACAGTGTGAATGATTCTCTGGCTGTGTGTTCAGTGGCCAGGTTGTGTTTCAGGTCAGACTGTTTCAGGTCAGGATCACATTCTGGACAGAGATGTGTGTTCACTTCAGCAAAGCCATGACCTTTTCTAAGTCCTTGGAACATGGCATAAAGGTCATAACCATTTTTTGCTTTTGGAGGTTTTTGGTGTCTGTATTTGAGTTAAACTTTTTTCTTGCTGAGGTAAGAACGATATATGTAACTAGTCTATATGTGTAGATTTATAATTATAAATGCAGATTTTACAGAGTATCCCAGAAGATAATACCACAACATATTTTTAGACCTGACAATACGATTTATGTGCTTTTTGATCATCTTATTCCACATTTAGTCCTCATTTGCTGTTATAACAACCTCCACTGTTCTGGGAAAGCTGTCTTAATAGTTTTTTTTTTCCATCCATCCATCCATCCATCCATCCATTCATCCATCTATCCATCTATCTATCCATCCATCCATCCATCCATCCATCCATCCTTTAAAACCACAGAGTTTCTCGCTACTTTGCCACAGGTTTAATGCTCTTTATGTTTTCTGTTCAAAGTAGTGTGGAACTGCACAACATTTAAAGTTTTTTCACTCTTTGTTAAACTATAGAAAACTCTCTTCTCATAAAGGTCTGGTGGTCAGTAGATAAAGTTCAGGAGAGTGGAACACGGATCTGCATCTATTATGTTAAGATTCTCACGCATCGCTACTTTTACTACTAAAATGAAGTTCATTCAAAAGTGAGAACTTTGGCACTTTTACTTAAGTAAAAAAAGAAAAAGGAAGACTATTACTAGAGTCGGGTTTAAGCAGGGGATTAGGACAGGAAGTACAGGAATGTGTACCTCATCCAACCCTGTGAAGTTTGTACAAAAAAGAGAAGCAGATGATCATGAATATGACTGATGATTTCATCTTTGAAAATCCCCACTCTCTGGAAATGAAAGGGATTTCTCAAGGGATTTCTCCAAACTTTCCAGAGTGATTCTATTAGTTACTCAGTTATACTGTAGTGAAGGTATGTACACAAACTCTTAAGCCGAACATCTTAAGGGTTGTTTCGTTTAAGTTTAAATGAACTCTGCAGTACTGTAGAACAAAAGGTTTCCCAGAGGTCCAAGGTTCAGGCAGAGGTCCAAGTAAATCTCTTTTAGAACAGTGAATAGGCAACAGTAATAAAGCAGAAGGAACATGGACTCTAGAAAACATTGCTGAAACCTTCATTTTAGAGTGTGTTTCTGTGGGTGAGTAAATGGATTAAGATAAATTAACTGTTATTAGAGAGTTCTGCGAATGTTATGGTGGTTTTTTAATGAGCGTTCCTGAACAGATGATCCTTCAGGACATAGAATCTGAAATGGTTCCCCCAGAGAGCGAACTAATGGGTGGATAGATAGAACGATAAAACTACTGTTTATCTGGATATTTCCTTTGATAGGATATCTTTATCTGTGATGCATCCATCCATCCATCCCTTCACATAAAAAAGTTAGTATTAGGATGTATGAACGGTTAAAAATGATCTGCGGGTGGATGGATATAGTTCAGGGTTCTTACTTTTCAAAAAAAAAGTTCAACCCCTCTGGAACCTTCTATAAACGAAAACCTCTGACTGGATGAATAAATGGATTTCTTTATTGATCCAAAAGTGAGCAATGGGAACTGCACTACCAAACAACACAAGCATTATTCCCCATGACATCACATGCCATGATATATATTTGTCTGCCAAACTAAAAACATGTACCACTTTGCCATGGCATTAAAAAAAAAACGCACAATTTTTTGCACCATCTTGCAGGTGATTGCATCTGTGTGCTACACTTCATGGAAGAATCTTCTCAGGAATGAACCAAAATAAGAAAAGAATAAAAAAATCCTTGTCTCTACCGGGAGCCCAGAATTCTTGCGGTGCAATCAGATTTGCTGATGGATCTCCTGCCTGAGCTTTTACACATGGATGCTCCACTCTCTGCATGGGGGATTCGACTCTTTCTAATCCGACCCGTGCTATTAGAGTGCTGGCGCTCGAGGCGGGGGGTCTCACACCACTCTCCCTCCCACCACCGAACCATTCAACCATGCACCAGAGCCACGGGCTATGAAATACAGTGAAAGAAGGGGAAGCGGGCTTGTGGTCGCATGTGCCTTTTTTAACCAATTAAAGAGAAGCTAAATAAAGCAGTAGTTTGTAAAAACTGAATCCATCAGCTTGGACATGTGGAACAAATGAGTCGCCCTCTCACCAGGAGCCGTCGCTCCCTTTATTTGTTCTTTTTTTTTTAAACCTGAAGGGTAAATGCAGAAGCGGTCACTGTACTTAATGATGCATTCCTGAAGTTTTTAAAAGACCATGAGACTAAAGAACAGCCTTTAAGAAGCCCTCGAAAAAGTCGCATCCTAACGTGCAGTAAAATCATAATACACACACGTACGCCGTGGGTGTTTATTCACCTCAAACTCTCCGGTCCTGTAAAGCGTTCTGCACGATTAGCTTGCATTAAATTAGATTAGACTGAGCTTTATTGATCAGTGAAAAGGAATTTGTGGGTTGGCGAGAAGTGATTGCATCTTGTGGCTGGTTGTGAGGAGGAAAACGAGTGGGTATGTACAGTTTGAGGAAACGAATCGATGACAGGGTGATGTGATGTAGCGGGGATGCGCCTACTGTCTCATGAGGATGATTAATTGCTGATTATTCCTCGTATAACACTGCATTTTGCAACTGATTACCATGTAAACATAGCATCTGCAAATGAAGGACAGATGGTTGATCATTTAAGAAGGTGTTTAATGCTGTATGTGTGTGCTCATTTAGAAGGATTTCCAGATACTCAGGAAGTTGCTGAAAGTTGCCTAGAGGCAATTGGTGTCTTCTTACTCGCCTACATTGTTTCGTATTGTTTTGGCCTAAAGACAGTAAAATCGCCAGGGTTTAATTAACATTCTCAGCAGTGTTAATTCATCTCTGTCCTGGAGGTCCTGAACTCCAGCAGAGTTTGGTGCGTTCTTTGCTCTAGCACGCCTAATAAACCCGGTATTTACCTGCCGATTCCGAGCTTTTGAGTTGTCCTGGAATTCGGAAGACCACATGATAAAACATTTGATAAACAAAAAAAACTATAATAGCTAGTGAACTTAAAGTTGGAGACAGAGTTCTACGACAGGCACGATTCTTCTTCTGGGACCCCTCGGCGTGATCGGCATGAAGGATCGCTGCGCCGCGTTGTCAGGGTTCGTGTCTGCGTGTAAACAAAGTGAGAAATAATCGCTGAGATAATTTGGCTCGGTGGACCAGGTAATCAAGGAGCTCGCGGAGAGACGGAGAAAGAGACAGATTGAGGACTCGTTGTTTGCTCGGCGACATGAGTGAAGGATGCAGTAACGGCAGATGTTTGAGTCCTCGGACGAAGGGAGGTACTCGGAACACTTTTTAAACATGAAGAAGGGAGTGCAGGTTGGTATTTACCGCTGCCTCCCGTCGTGCACCTATTCTCCTCATCACAGGGGGTGGAGAGAGACACGAGACACCGAACAGCTTGTTCTGAACATCTGCACATGCCACACGCAGGGTCCCGCAAGTCTATAATAACCCATTACCTGCATCTTCATCAATAAACATACACATTTAAACGACAATTAGACCCCCTGCTTCACCTTTTGCATGTCTCATTCTGCCGTAGTCATCTCGTGTGTGATGTCTCCATCGCTGTGCTCATGGTCCAGAAATAAGTGCCCCCCGCACATACACTCGGATATGCATTATGTCTCAGGACAGTAGCCGAATTGATGTTTTTCTCAACGGACTCTTTTCGAGTCTCCGGATTGAAAATTCATTGAAAATCTCCAGTCTGAGATCACATAGCGTCGTCCTCATGCAAAACCGGGGAATATTTAGTACCTTGAATTCTGTATGGTGGACTGGGTTGAGATCCTCGACATGTGTCTCTTTATACTTGTTAAGACAAAAGGCCTGTTTTTACTGTGGGTTAGTTAATGCAAAATGCATTATAAACAAAACCAGTATTCCTACGCTCTCTCGACTTTGCTCTGTTGTTAACATGGTACTTCCTTCTCGAATTCTTTTCCAAAGTGTTGATCATATACACCTTCCCATGAAAAAGGTATATACTATGGGTACAGATGATGCACTTTTTAAACAGTGAGAATGCTGCTAGGGGCTTTAGTGACTTTTGTTTGAAGGGTTGCCAATTGTATTGAAAACAATATTTTGAGGATGTAAATTGTACTAATCTGGAAAAACCTCATGCATTTTTAATACTGGTAGTCGCCGAGTTACGATGCTTCCACTTATGACTTTTTCATTCTTGCGAAATATATATATATATATATAAATTTTTTATTTTTTTACAAATATTCCAAACAAATATTTTTGCAACTCTGCTAGAATGTGCACACATTTACTGCCTTGTGAGTTCAGTTGTTTGGGTGTTTAGTATTTTTCTGTTGTTGTTTCAAAGCCCAAATTCAGCTTTCAGACACTGAAAACTCCACTCACTAACTCACTAAAGCGGTGCCTGTGCACTCGCTCATTGCCACATACATATATACTGAAAAGTTTACAGTATACTACCCCATAATGATCAGCATTATTTAAGAATCCTGTATAGACTAGGCCATGTCTCGACTTTGTCGTTGTCGACGGTGTCGTTGTAATGCACCTCCATCGTAATTCAGGGACTCCCTGTATATTCATATTTGTTTGTTTTGTTGCCATTCATTTACATTTGCATTCATGCTATTTGGCAGGTGCCCTTATAATAGATTTTTTTGCAGCCTTTATAAGAAAATACATTCTGGTACTGGTTTATTAGGACACAAACACCATCAGTCTGAAAAATCTGTTGCAGGGGGAAAAGAAATCCCATTCAGCAGCAAGTTTACATACTGCTGGAAAAAGAAAGAATTCAGCCTTTAGACTGCTGGAGACACGGCCGTTTGAACATAAAGTTTAAACAAATCTAATCTGAGCATGTCTTTCTTGTACCCTAAGAGATGGTGAGACCAGTCAAGGAGTAGTTGAGGACCGGAGGGAGCGTGGTGCAGTGTCGGGTGGGACAGTGCTGTGAAGCAGAGGAACGCTGGTCCGTGGTGGGCTTTGTAGGCAGAGATCAGGGTTTTAATCTGATTTAGCAGCTACAGGACCCCGGTGGAAGAGTGTAGTAATGGGATGGTGTGGGGAAAACTTGGAGAGGTTGAAAACAAGTCATGCAACCGTGTTCTGTATCAGTTAATCCTGGACTTGAATGTATATGATTAGATTGAGTTGATATATCAATAAAATATGGGATAAAATTCATTAAATGAAATTATAGGGGTGCATTCTTAACTCTGATCAGTCAAAAGGTGTAGTTTGTTCCAATATATTTCCATTCCTATAGCAGTGACTTACACCAGTACTTTTATTTATGTATTTTTGCTCCCAGATTAGCTTCTTTTAATGACGGTTTATAGCTGCTATAATGTAAGCGACAAGAGGAACTGACTTGTTTCATGGATGTTTTTCATGACAATAGATGTAACTATAAATGCATTTTAAAAAGGTTGGGATTTCACGTTGTACTTTAATAAATATACAGTAAAATTGTAATTGTTAGCAAATTGATTTATGAAGTAATAGACCACCTACAGCTCATCGATGAGTGTTTTATTTTTCACTAATACTGTAGAATGTTGATTTGTTTTTGTGTATAGTATGACTGCTCACCCTGTATGCTCATAATCTTCTACTGTGGTGATCAGTGCAGCTGTCAGTGCTGGTCTCAAACAGCTCCAGGAGCAATTTTTGGTACAGAAATCACCCGAGTGCAACAAGTGGCACAGACAGATTAAAGCCTATAGCAGCGAGTTACACCTAAACCCCCTTTACTGTAAGAAATTGTCAGGATTCACATCGCTGCCGCTGTCTCCGATTATTTTTATTTATTTATTTTTACACCCATTTCTTCAAGCGCTACAAGATGAGCGTCCAAAGTGAAGTTGGCGTTTTGCGCCACACTTTTCATTTCGGTGCTGTTCTCCCAAAAAACGCAATCCTGACCATGTCTCATGCACCTGTAACAGGAAATTGGTTTTCTATATGTCTAAAGAGCAGGTTATAGGCAAGAGATATGAGACCAGGGGGAGGAAAGAAAAGGCGTACGGTGGAAGCTTTAGTCCTTTCATTTCAGAGCAGCTCGGTCCAATTTCACAGCCTGAATGGATAAAAGAAAAGCGAAATGGATTGTGTAGATTGCAGTTTTGTTTTATTGGAATCGTGTGTGTGTGTGTGTGTGTGTGTGGGTGTGTGTGTGTGTGTGTGTGTGTGTGTGTGTGTGTCATTTTACAGCATCAGATTCATGCTAGAACAAAACCCCTTCCGCTCTTCGACATGACGGATTGCAAAACTCTGCATTGTCGTCAAAATCAGTTATTTCCCTGTACATTTTTAAAACCAAAAGTTGCTAACAAGATAAAATAAAATGACATTTTATTCATTCATAGTGTAAAACCGATGCTGTTGGACTAAAATAAAAACAAGGCCGATAGTGAACTAGGCAGAAAACAATGTGGGTGGAATGCACAGAAGAGTGCAAATTAGCATACAGCAATACAGAAATGCATAAATATGCAAAAAGACAGAACACGGTCCAGAAGAAAGATGAACCACCTACACATAAGTGAAAAACAGTAAAGAATACAGACTATGCTATAGATTTGAGTGTATTCTGTACGTAGTCAGCAATATTATATAGCAACATTGTTTGCTGAGGGTTTGTGTATTTATCTATTTCTGTGTGTAATTCTGCTTTCATAAATACACATACGTTTATATATCCAATATTATGCGTATAAGGGAATTCATTAACCGGAATAAATATCACTTGTGAATGTCTCTCAGCATATAACAAATAGAACAGTTAGGGTGAGTTTTATAGGAGCATGTGCAGATGTTTTTTTTGATGGATGTAACAGTCTGAGAAACATCTGGAAGCCGTTTTTTTGGGAACAGATGCCCTCGGTGAGTTTATGACAAACACACCAACAGAGACGTCATGAATGAACTCGTCTTGATAAAACAGGTTGGTTTGTGTGAAGAATCGTGATGAAAAATTTGATGTGTAAAATGGCGTATTCAGAGCAGCACTAAATGGAAAACTAAATCCAGGTGTTGAGATTAATATGTGGATCTCTGCAAGACGTACTGAATGTAAATGGTTGATTTTATGCATGACCGTTTATACCGTCAAACATACCATTTTTAAAGGCTGTATTCATGGTACACTGAACAAAATACAACAACCGTGGCCTTTGGTTCAAACCTGTAGGATGCAGATCGAGTCGAAGTGTTGGTTTTTGGGCTTCAGAGAACAATAATTAGATTTTTTTAGATCAGCAGCTCATCAGTAGTAAATACAATACTGTATTTTCAATCCATTTGCTGTTTCTTCAGTTGTTGATGTTTTTCAAGTCATTTTTGTCTCGATTGCAATAAATCAGTAATGACCATGCGATAAAATTCATACTTGGTTACTTTTTTTGTTTATATTATTATTATTATTATTATTCTAGGAATGATTATATGACAGAGTGAAGTAATCTGATAAATTTACAGGATTATTACCCTTAGATTATTTTATGTGTATCTATATATCATGTGTATATAACTTTTGTACAGTTGACCATGTATATTATCTATCTATCTATCTATCTATCTATCTATCTATCTATCTATCTATCTATCTATCTATCTATCTATCTATCTATCTATCTATGTGCAGTGCTGTATTGCTGCTCAGAGCACAATTAAGTTAGTCTTACGTGATATCTCTTTAAATGCCCTATGCAAAATATATGAAAGAGTGAAGTAATCTGATAAAATTTTTTCAGGATTATTACCCTTAGATAATTTTATGTATATCTGTATATAACTTTTGTACAGTTGACCATGTATATATTCTATCTATCTATCTATCTATCTATCTATCTATCTATCTATCTATCTATCTATCTATCTATCTATCTATCTTTGTGCAGTGCTGTATTGCTGCTCAGAGCACAATTAAGTTAGTCTTACGTGATATCTCTTTAAATGCCCTATGCAAAAATATGCACACGGCGTAATTTTATTGGTCGGCAAAATTCTTTCTGCTCGCTGATTGGCTGGATCTTGTTTCCGGGGCGCTCAGATCGCCCGGTGACGTTTTTCCCAGCCGCAGTGAGACGGACTGGGCGAGAATGGCTGCCGGTGGAGGTTAGAGTCCCTGTATTATTATTTTGTTTAAGAATCACTCCAAAAGTATTGTTTCTAAATGTTGTTTTTATATCGAAAACAAATATTTAGATGGCGCGCATTTTATTTCATTTGAACAGTGTGTTAGAGTTTAAAGGGACGTTGTTGTGATTGTGTAGTCTCGGAGAGGGGGGTTGGGGGGTGGGGGGGAGGTGGCCGGCTAATGTAAGCTAGGCTAGCATAACTAGCCTGGATAAAACTTGAATTGGCAACGTCCGAAAATTTTATATTTAACTAAATATTTTAAATGATCATATTTTCGGGGTGTCGGGGAATATTTCAGATATAATTTAGAGAAATTTGGCTTTTAGTCTCGGGGGTCTAGCTGTTCTCTGTGTAAGCCTTTTGTGGGATCAATGCTCTCATCCTGGGTTTAAACTGCTGTCTCGATTCGAAACCAAAAAACCGAGAATATATCGATTTGTCTCGATGTGTCAGTGTCCAATACCGATAGGACACCGATTGTTGGACGGTACTGGTCCATATTCCGGTAAAACGAGTTAATTCTAGCGTAGTTAGTCGGCCTGTTAGCCCTGTTAGCTACCACCTGCTGGTTATGTGGCTAATCTATAATGAGTTGTAAGCTAGCATGCCGGCGGTTCCTGCTTTGTGACTATGAGTCATTATGACCTGGAGCTACTGGTTTGTAAGGTTAAAAGAAAAAAACAAAACAACCCAATGTACCAGTACTTTTCAAGATTGTGGTCGTTTTGGATACAAAAAAAATCCTTTAATGACTATTTTTCTATTCAGATCCAAGAAAACATCCTTTCAGAGAAAGTAAACATTACAGAACAATGGTGTTGGGTTATGACCTATACTGTTAGTACTACTATTACTTATAATAATAATAACTGTAGTTTTAAATGATATAATAACCCCTCCCACATCATAAATATGTAAGTGTCTTTCAAAGAAATCTGAATTGCTTCAGATGCTGATATATAAAGGCTTTATAGGCAAACAGGCTTGCTTGCATTTAAAAACCAGCTGAACGTGTTGTGAATAAACCATCACCCGATGACTGTAATTAAGTGTTATGTGTCCCCGATGCTGAGACGGGGTTGGTACTCGGACCGTTTAAATAAGAGCTGTGCAGATCTTCCCAGATGTTTTCTGATCAGGTCTCTTTGAATCTTTGTCGGTATAGTGTAAGATTTCTGCTTTTGTGGCTCATGTTGTCAAATCAGGCCTAGTTTTTATCCAACATCCATTGACTGTGTTCTTCTTTCCAGTTATGTATTGTAGAACGGTGCTGCTTTGTCGGCTGATCCAGTTAAAGTCATCGAAATGTAGTTATCAGTAGTGTTTTTTTGCCGACGTCGGACTCAAAACGATTGATGTATGTGCTCTGCTTCTTTTTTTTTTGTCGTTGCTGCAGACATTGGAAAGCTGTTACTAGTACAAAATGGGACTCCTGCAAGCACAAGCTATAACGGGGTAGACGCCCTGCACGCCTGCACCATTCTCCAGCAGCTCAAAGCCCTGTACGACGAAGCGCAGCTGACCGACATCGTCGTGGAGGTGGACAATGGCGAGACCTTCGCCTGTCACAGAAATGTGCTCGCTGCCATCAGTCCTTACTTCAGGTACAACACGCGGCGTGAGGTTTTAGAAATAACGGGCAAGCAAATACGTTTAAAAGACGGTCTTAATTAAGGGAGAAAAAAAAAAGACGCTTGTCTCAACTTAAACTTGCCCAGGATTAATTTCACCACAGCTAGTTATAAATTACTGCAGACATTTTACTGTATTAACTGGGGGTTAGTAAGGACATATAAAGCGTACATTTTATGTTCAGCGCGATTTATAAGCGCTATCCCAGTGCTGCTTGCTTTCAATTGTTAACGCTTGATTAAAAACCTCAATGAATATTAGTAAAGGAAGGAAACCGACGCAGGTCTCCAATCACGTGAAATGGTCCTCATCATAAATGAAACCGGAGCGCGCGTATCTTTTCTTGCAGCTTGAGAACCGCGGACGCAAATAGTTAAATTAGACGTGAATAACGTCTCGCGTCTGCATTAGCGAGACTAATAACCTCTGTCGCATTTTTCTCTCAAATGCAAACGCTGACTCTCTGACAGCCCTCATATTGTTGTTTATTCCCGTCTGTCACGTCAGATCAATGTTCACTAGCGGCCTTACGGAGAGCAGCCAGCGCGAAGTGCGCATCGTGGGCGTGGAGTCCGAGTCCATGAGCCTGGTGCTGGACTACGCCTACACGTCCCGAGTCGCCCTGTCCGAGCACAACGTTCAAGCTCTGTTCACGGCAGCGAGTCTCTTCCAGATCCCAGCCCTGCAAGACCAGTGCGCTCACTTCATGATCAGCCGGCTAGAGCCACAGAACTGCATCGGGGTGTTCATGTTTGCGGACGCGTACGGACACCGGGAGCTACGCGAACGTGCCCAGGACTACGTGCGCAGAAAGTTTCTGTGCGCCGTGGACGAACCAGAGTTCCTGCAGCTGACCAAGGAGCAGCTGGTGGGGATTCTGGATAGTGACGACCTCAACGTGGAAAAGGAGGAGCACGTTTATGAGGGCATTGTGCGCTGGCTAGAGCACGACCCCGTGCGTCGGCATCCTTTTCTCGTCGATGTCTTCGCCAAGTGCATCCGGCTTCCGTTGTTAGACGAGGCTTTCGTGAGCCGCATCCCTGCCCCCTTTGCCCTGGCGCTGCCTATGGAGCCTACGGAAAAAAGTCGGGCTAACGGCGCCAACGGCTGCCCGCAACGCCTAGGCATGACGGCGTCCGAGATGGTGATCTGTTTTGACGCTGCGCACAAGCACTCTGCCAAAAAGCAGACGGTACCATGTCTGGACACGGCCACGGGCAAGGTTTACAAGCTGTGCAAACCGCCCAACGATTTACGCGAAGTCGGCATCCTGGTCACGCCCGAGAATGACATCTTCATCGCCGGAGGCTATCGGCCCGGAAGCAGCGAGACTTGCATAGACCACCGGGCAGAAAGCGACGTCTGGCAATACGAGCACGCCGGTAACCGCTGGCTGGCACGAGCGTCCATGCTGAGAGCGAGAATCGGATGCCGGCTGGTACACTGCTGTGGGAAGGTGTACGCACTCGGAGGGCGCGTCTACGAAGGTGACGGGCGGAATGCTCTCAAATCTGTCGAATGCTACGATGCCAGGGATGATCGCTGGATCGCCGTTAGTCCAATGCCTGTTGCCATGGAGTTTCATAGTGCTGTGGAGTATAAGGATCGCATCTATGTGCTCCAAGGTGAGAATCAAATGTTTCTTAGTATTTTTGTGTATTTTTCTATAAAATTCTCTGGGAAAGAACATCCTGAGCAGACTGTTAGAGAAAAAGCCTGCCATAGCTTTAACCCTGCGACGTTTCATCCATCTTGTTGCCACAAACTAATCGTTCTTAATTAAAGTGGTCTACAAGAAGCAGTGATCGAAGCAGTGCTAGTTTGCTGATATTGTTTAGTTCGTTTTATTTCCCATTTTGGTGTCTTTGAACTAGTTGAAGGTAACCGTCATTCCTCTGATGTTGCGGGTCCCCAAGGCGGAAGAGCACTGTAGCGTTTGTTTATTTGTCTTTTTGTTTTGCGCCGCTTTACACGATCCATATCTTCCTTTCTTTAGGTGAATACTTCTTCTGCTTTGACCCCCGTAAGGACTACTGGGGCCACTTAGCACCCATGAGCCTCCCCCGTAGTCAGGGACTGGCGGCGCTACACGAGAGCCAGATCTTCTACATCGGCGGCGTGTGCCGCAACCACCAGCGCACTTTCACGGTGGAGGTGTTCGACCTCGAGCAGAACAGCTGGAGCCAGCGCCAGGACTTGCCCTTCGAGCAGGCCACCAGCCCCTACATCAAAGCAATGATGTTAGGAGGACACCTGCACCTGTTTGTCCGTGCCACCCAAGTCACGGTGGAGGAGCACGTGTTCCGCACTAGCCGCAAGAACTCTCTGTACCAGTACGACGAAGAGGACGACAGCTGGAGCAAAGTCTACGAGACTCCGGAGCGCCTCTGGGACCTCGGGCGCCATTTTGAATGCGTTGTTGCCAAGCTGTACCCTCAGTGTCTCCAGAAAGTGCTTTGATTGCTGAAGAAAATAGAAAGCAGGGATATTATTTTTGTTTGTTTGTTTGTTGTTTTCGTTTCAGGAAATGGGGGAGTCAGTAGTTCTGATCCCCGAATATGGTGCTGTTCGAGTTCCCAGACGTGGGAGGAGCAAAGTCTTAAAGATGAGCGAAATCCGGTGACCTCAGAGGCGTGCTTATCATTATGAAGACGGCAGTATTTTTAATCCGTAAGAGACGAGAAAAAAAAAAGTGTCTTTGCTGTTGCTTGTTTTACAGTTAAAACAAACAGATTCTAAGTGCAATTAATCACATTGTTTGTGTCTTGAGCCATTTTCTTTATCTCCTTAGGCTTTAGGTGAGGTTGTGGTGAGTGGAACGCAGTAATAGGTGTCCTTTTTAGAAAGGACGTGCCGTGTGTGTCAAAAATGACAATAAATAAATACAAATATAACTATATATATATATATATATATTTACTAAACAAAATTATAAACGCAACACTTGTTTTTTGCCCCCATTTTTTACCATCTTTAGGTAGCTAGAATATTGAGTAATGATCTAGTCGTCATATTTTTTCTTTCTCTCTTTAAAAATCGTTTAAAGCAACTACAGAGAACTGCTCTCTTGGTTTGGTCTCGAGTCTTTTTGTAATCATTAATATAGATTAGTCTAGGTGTGAGTGGATAATTATTTTGTTTGGTATTATTTCCTTTTTTTTTTGGTTGTCGATTGCTTTTTAAAACATGCTTATTATTAATTTGATTTTTTTCCTCGCTTTTTAGTTAGTTGTGGATTTTTTTCCTCCTCTGCATACATCAGTTGCACCCTCATAAATCTATTTTCAACGTTGAACCCCTTTCAGCATTTCTCAGTGCCTCGAGCTCTGGAGAAACCACGGTTTCAGTTTGGTGCTTCCTATACGTTAACACAACTCTGCTGATGCTCGAGTCTGTTTTGTACGAGTTGTGTTAAAGAAGGCGGGGGGTGGGTGGGGGGAGAACGACAACACTGATGTTGTAGATTACAGTCTGAAAAACCTGCTTGTAAACTCGCACTATCCAGCTATACTTTTGCATTTGTCGACCCCCCTCCCCCCTCCCCCATTCATACCAGCGCCATTTTTAGCGAGGATACAATGTTATACCCGGTCTCCATATTGGAGTGGATCAGTAATCAGTGTCGAACTGGCCCAGTTTCAGAGAAGCATTCTCAACTCCAGTGCTGAGCGTGCATCCTCCTGCGGAAGACCCTAAAGAAAAAAATCCCAGAGATGAATAGTGGCTTTCTTTCTTTCTTTCTTTCTCTTCTTTTTTTATTAATTAGGTTTTTTAAATTGGAATCTGTGGTCGAACGCAACATTCTTGCTCTGAAGCCGTCATATGGTTTGATACCATTTAGGCTGCACATGTGATCTAAAGCCAGGATACAGGTGTGATGATGTCATAGCAGGGCTGTAGAGTGTAGAGAGCAGCGAGGGAGGTTTTAAAGGTCGATGCCAGCAGGAACCCATTTTTACATGCATTAAGGGGTGACATTCTTTTCAATACATTTTTTAATGCCAGTGGGAGAGGATTAAGTTGGGGGGCTGGGGGTAATTAAGCATTCACACAATCATAATCGCAATTTAAGACAGAAATGCTGTAGAATCCTGGATTTTATTCATTGTTTAGGGAGAACGTCCCTCTGTCATTTGTAAAATTTTAAGGAATAAATGTTTCTCGGTGCTGCTGTGTCTTTGACAATCCTGTACAGAATTTTCTTTTTTTTTTTTTTTTTATAAATACAGCCACTGGGTTAAAGTCTTTCTGTAGCTGGATATGTCTGAGCATTATTGCTTTTTTTTTTTTTTTTTTTTTTTTTTTTTTTTATTTTTTTTTTTTTGTTGATTGTACGTTCTGTCGGCCCCTGCAGCATGCTGATCTTGCACTACATTTGTGCTCAGTTTCAATCTTAAGTTCCATTACTACTCTCATATACACACACGCACACACACACACGCACCCATGCAGCAAAGCTATTTCAGAACACCGATCCTTCATTTTCAAATTAAGTGAGCACTCAGCTCCTGGTTAGATCCTGCGAGGATGCGAGAACGTGGCCCACACGCGTGTCAGATCCGCGCTATACGCGAACGTGCCGTATTTCCTGGAGTGTTTTTTTCGTCTGGGGTCCTCGAACTCTGATAGAGGCGTGGAAGCTGGACGAGTTTAGCTGTGACTCCGGTGCAATAAGTTGCCTTTGTCAGGACTTTCTAAACCAAGCTCAGTAGCATGAGAACCAGAACTGGATCATTCTCAGGATTAATTACTGATTTATACCCAGTACTGTATTGACTATGGTTTGATATTCATGTATAATACTGTAACATACATTGCTGTACTTGCACAGATTATTATTTTTTTTTTAAATACATTTTTTTTTTACTTTTCTTTTCAACTTGAATAATGTGTGAATTATTATTATTTTTTTCTGTGTTGCTAATGCGTGCTCGTTTTCTTTTAACTGTGTGGTTGTTTTTTGTTTTAATACATGTTCCCTTTGTGATGACATCACCTTAACTTCACACCAAACATTATAGACACTAACTGTAACAGCAGTACTGGTCTAAAATCTCCGAAACACCAGTCAACTTGGCAGTATAAAGAAAACGTACATAGACTTCAAGCTACACTTTTCTTGTTACCTGCTGCAACTTTAAAAGCCAATCAACCTCTTTCTCTCTGTATACACAGCTACATATTGTCGATTTAATTTTTTTTGTGCTTATTTTGTGTTTGCCTGGTTGTATGTATGATGAGAGTTTGTTAAATATACTTTGATCTCTACTGTGAAATTCACATTGCACATAATTTGAAAATAAAATAGTTAAAAATAGAACTCTATGTATGAATGCCAATTCTTTTCTAACAGTAGATCATAAAGCTTCATACCTTTTTCAAGTTCAGGAAACTTCTAAGTGAAGGACATAACAGGTGCCATTGTAATAACAATGTAATAAGTCCCAAAGAATAATTTCTGATTTTGTGACATAGTAATAACAATGTAATAACAATGTAATAAGTCCCAAAAAATAAATCCCGATTTTTTTGACATAGTAATAAATGTTATAACAATGTAATTACAATGTAATAACATTGTAATAACAAGTCCCAAAAAATAAATTCCAATTTTTTTTACAATAACAATGTAATAACATTGTAATAACATTGTTATAACAATGTAATAACAAGTCCCAAAGAATAATTTCTGATTTTTTGACATAGTAATAACAATGTAATAACAATGTAATAACAATGTAATAAGTCCCAAGAAATAAATCCCGATTTTTTTGACATAGTAATAACAATGTTATAACAATGTAATAACAATGTAATAACAAGTCCCAAAAAATAATTTCTGATTTTTTTTTTACAGTAATAACATTGTAATAACAATGTAATAACAAGTCCCAAAGAATAATTTCGGATTTTTTGACATAGTAATAACAATGTTATAACAATGTAATTACAATGTAATAACATTGTAATAACAAGTCCCAAAAAATAAATTCCAATTTTTTTTACAGTAATAACAATGTAATAACATTGTAATAACATTGTTATAACAATAATAACAATGTAATACCATTGTAATAACAAGTCCCAAAGAATAATTTCTGATTTTTTGACATAGTAATAACAATGTTAACAATGTTATAACAATGTAATTACAATGTAATAACATTGTAATAACAAGTCCCAAAAAAATAAATTCCAATTTTTTTTACAGTAATAACAATGTAATAACATTGTAATAACATTGTTATAACAATGTAATAACAAGTCCCAAAGAATAATTTCTGATTTTTTTGACATAGTAATAACAATGTAATAACAATGTAATAAGTCCCAAAAAATAAATACCGATTTTTTTGACATAGTAATAACAATGTTATAACAATGTTATAACAATGTAATAACATTGTAATAACAAATACCAAAAAATAGTCAGATTTTTTTGACAGTAATAACAATGTAATAACAATGTTATTACAATGTAATAACAAGTCCCAAAAAATAAATTCCGATTTTGACATAGTAATAATGTAATAACAATGTAATACCATTGTAATAACAAGTCCCAAAAAATAAATTCCGATTTTATAACAATGTAATAATATTGTAATAACAAATACCAAAAGATAGTCAGATTTTTTTTTTGACAGTAATAACAATGTTATTACAATGTAATAACAAGTCCCAAAAAATAAATTCCGATTTTATGACATAGTAATAACAATGTAATAACATTGTAATAATAAGTACCAAAAAAATAAATTCAGATTTTTTTGACAGTAATAACAATGTTAACAATGTAATAAGTCCCAAAAAATAAATCCCAATTTTTTTTGACATAGTAATAACAATGTAATAACAACGTAATAACATTGTAATAAGTCCCAAAAAATTAATTCAGATTTTTTTGGACATAATATTAACAATGTAATAACAATATAATAACAAGTCCCACAAAATAAATTCCGATTTTTTGACACAGTATTAACAATGTAATAAAAA
>MU593954.1:2374998-2569343 GCA_024362625.1 Silurus asotus
TGACATAGTAATAACAATGTAATAACAAGTCCCAAAAAATAAATTCCAATTTTTTTTTTACAGTAATAACAATGTAATAACATTGTAATAACAATGTAATACCATTGTAATAACAAGTCCCAAAGAATAATTTCTGATTTTTTTTACAGTAATAACAATGTAATAACATTGTAATAACATTGTTATAACAATGTAATAACAAGTCCCAAAGAATGATTTTTTTTGACATAGTAATAACAATGTAATAACAATGTAATAAGTCCCAAAAAATAAATCCCGATTTTTTTGACATAGTAATAACAATGTTATAACAATGTTATAACAATGTTATAACATTGTAATAACAAATACCAAAAAAATAGTCAGATTTTTTTGACAGTAATAACAATGTAATAACAATGTTATTACAATGTAATAACAAGTCCCAAAAAATAAATTCCGATTTTATAACAATGTAATAACATTGTAATAACAAATACCAAAAAATAGTCAGATTTTTTTTTTGACAGTAATAACAATGTTATTACAATGAAATAACAAGTCCCAAAAAATAAATTCCGATTTTATGACATAGTAATAACAATGTAATAACATTGTAATAATAAGTACCAAAAAAATAAATTCAGATTTTTTTGACAGTAATAACAATGTTAACAATGTAATAAGTCCCAAAAAATAAATCCCAATTTTTTTTGACATAGTAATAACAATGTAATAACAACGTAATAACATTGTAATAAGTCCCAAAAAATTAATTCAGATTTTTTTGGACATAATATTAACAATGTAATAACAATATAATAACAAGTCCCACAAAATAAATTCCGATTTTTTGACACAGTATTAACAATGTAATAAAAAATTAATAACATTGTATTTACAAGTCCCAAAAATAAATTTCGATTTTTTCGACACAGTACTAACATTGTAATAACATTGTAATAACAAATCCCAATTTTTTTTTTTTACAAAATGTAATAACTATTAATAATAATGTAATAACATTTTTGTGATATAATAACAAACAAGTACCATAGTGGTAATAATAGTGTAATTAACGGTAATATTGTAAAAACAAGTGCCCAAAAAGCCTGCTTTTTTTTTGTGAAGTTGTAATGTGCTAATCATTTTATATTATAGTAAAAAGTCACAAAAACAAGGCCTGCTTTGTAATTAACAAAGTAATAACATTGTAATAATGTAATAAGTCCCCAAAAATAAGGCCTGCTTTTTTTTGACATACTAATGTAACTATGTAATAACAATGCTGCCAAAATAAGGTCTGCTTTATTGACATTGTAATAATATTTTAATAACAAGTCCCACTAAAGGCATTTTTTGACATTGTAATGACATTGTAATAACATTGTAATAACATTGTAATACAATATTAACATTGTCCTAAAAACAGAACTGCTTTTCGGTGATGTAATAATGTAATAACAATGTAATAATTCCCCCAAAATTGAACCTGATTTTACTGCTATTACACAGGTATACTAGCTGTTCTAGGGTGAACATCAGGTTTGCATATACATCAGGTTATATTTTTTCTGCTATATACCAATGTTCTAAGGTATACTAGTGTTCTGATCTATACCGGAGTACTAAGTAGGAGTGTCCTCAACTAAGGATTTGCATTTACAATTACTCAATTCTTAAGTAGTTGCCTGATACTCGAAATGTATGCACGCTTGTGTTTGTGTGAGAGATGTGTTTCAGTTGGGGGTGGAGGTGTCCTGGGAGCAAACGACCAAGATGCTCCGGTTTCAGTCACGTGAAAAAAGTCAAAGTGAACCTACCTTCCTTACAGTGAAACTGCTACAGGGTGGGTGAATTTATTCATGCAGGTTTTCACATTTTTATTTGCAGCATTATCATAATGGGCTGTATATCAAGAGAGAAAACTTTCATAAAATAATACCATGTGAAATCAAAAATTGCTCACCCCCATATAACCAACATGGCATGATCCTCGTTTCATAACATCTCTGCAATGATTCGGAGATGAGATCGGTAGTTAAACTGGGCTCCTCCTATCAAAGCATCACATCTTTGGCTATTTGGGGTCACGGATCTGCACAGAAAAAATAGTTTGCGTTGTTTTTAATTTTTCTAAAGTGATCACCTCCGCTTGGTCTATTTTTTTTTCTGTTAATAAATTAACTTCCACTAATATGCACTATTTATGTACTATTTATTTAATATGCATGTTATTGTGTTAATGTTAGTAAGCTCCCTTCCCTCTTGGTTCATGAAAAATTATTCTTTTTTAAAGTGGTCTATGGTGCAAAAAGGTGGGTATCGCTGTTCTATACCAGCGTTCTACTGTATATAAGAATTGTAAGTTCAATTGATTACCAGTGTTCCAAATTATACCAATGTTATAACATTGGCACACCACCAATAATGACCAATCTTTTAAAGTATACCAAGTAATATTATTGTTTATCAAGGTATACTAATGTTCTAATGTAAGCCAATTCCTTGCAGATGAATATTATGTAGACTCATTTATCAATAATATATTTAGAAATTATCAGGTGAGTTTAACAAAGTGGAAACAGTTACTATTGGTCAATATTAGATAAACAGGAAGCTGTTCTTGTGCTGCTTGTTGTATTGGATATCTAGGCACTGCGTAATCTCTCTTTAGATAAATAAATGGAAAATATATTAGCTATAGTTTTAAATGTAGTTGTAAATCTGTTTTTTTTTTGTTTTTTTGTGAGACTGGAATGAAATGAAGTGTTACCTGATCATACGTCGCTAATGAAGTGGATGTTGTCCATTTTAATGCCAACCGTTTATCAACATGTTAATCACGGGGGATAACCCGACTGTCACATGCTATTGAGTAGCACTGTCAAGCACTGATTGACTTAGCAGAAGGTACAAAGGTCAACATCTAGAGGAACCCCCCGGCCCTCATCTTTAACCTTTCTCTCGTCCCTTCTCTTCACTCTCACTTGCTTCTCTTTCCTTCCCGAACGCTCATGGCCTCAGCTTTAGGCTCCAAGACTCCAGATGGAGGCTGGGGCTGGGTGGTGGTGTTCGGTGCCTTTGTCTCCATCGGCTTCTCCTACGCTTTCCCTAAAGCCTTGACCATGTACTTCAAGGAGATCCAGCGCCATTTCGGAGTGTCCTACAGTCAGATCGCCTGGGTTTCCTCCATCATGCTGGCTGTGATGTATGCAGGAGGTGAGACTCTTCAATCTTTTATAAGCAGTGCAGGGTTTTTCTCCAGCTGGTCCGTGAATACTAATGTGTCTTAAACTTTCCTGCTTTGGAGCTAATTGCTCAGTTGCTGTGAGATCATGGGCTAGATTAGTATTCAGCATAAGTCTAGGGTACTTTATTTGTAGAACATAAGTATTAGCCCAACTATAAAGTTTGCTTGATGACAAGTCAGCCGATTTGTTGAGACCAAAAATTATGAATGTTGCTGATCTGTGGTATGGGTTCCTCAACGGTTCTTTGGGTGCTTGAGCATTCTCAGGTCTCTAAATGACATTTGTACTTGAAATCCATGTCTGATTGGGGAACGCTGGTTATTGTTAAAACATTTTTCCTCAGGTTTTTTGGAGCTCATGTCGAAATACTCATGATTCCCCTCCTCCAAGTGATGAATGCTTAACATTATCAGGAATAATGTTTGTCTTAAGATAGAAATGTAATCAAGGTAGGACTCAGCTTACTTTTCTGGAACATCTTTCCATTAAAGTAAGTGTACTTACCTCTTTCTTAGCTCTCTGTTTACTTACCTTTTTCTTTCACTGCATCTTGAACAAACAAATCAAATTCTACATATGATGGACATAGATGGAAGTAAAACATTTTAAGACACGCTGTTACAGATAAAGAACGTGTGTGATGTGGGTACTTCCCTCAGTACAAAGTTTATTTTTTTATCGCGGTGTTTTATTCCTCTCATCATAAAACCTTAGTGTGAAACATACTTTTTATCCCATTACAGTTCCATTTAGTGTTGTGTAACTTCCATAAAACGTATTTCATGTGAAACTGTATACAGTATGTAGCGCATGTCGCTAATAGTCTCGCTGTGAAAAAACTAATCAACACCTTCTTGACAAAGATGACTGGCCAGAAACAATGCAGCAACAAGAAAAGCTAATGATGGGGGTTATAAAGGGAAAACGTTTTTTGGGGTCATGGACTGATAGGATTATCATCAAATTAGCATCGATAGTTTGGGTCTACTATTGTACTGCCTTAAACATGAAGCAAGTCTTTTGGAAGCAGTATTTATTGATTTTTTTGTTTAGTTAACAAGCTTCTTGGTCACTGACATAACTGCTAGAAATAACTTATTTACTCAAATGATAGATAGATAGATAGATAGATAGATAGATAGATAGATAGATAGATAGATAGATAGATAGATAGATAGACAGACAGACAGACAGACAGACAGACAGACAGACAGACACTTTATGTTCCATGAATGCAATTTTAGTAAGTAATATGCCTCAACACAGACAAAACACTATTTTATGTACAGTTGAAGAGAAGGTTGTTTGACAGGCTTTATTTAATTATTTACTGATTTATTTGTTTGTGTTTGTTCAATAATTGATTAATTTAATTTTGATTAAATTTATTTATTAAGCTTCTTAGTCATGAAAATAAATAACTGCTAACAATAGCTTTTTACTTTCAGCACATTTATGAGTTACAGACAGACAGACAGACAGACAGACAGAATTTGTTTATTTATTGGCTAAAGGGGTCCCTGGTCCATTCTTTTTTTATATCGGCACAATATAAAAATCGTCCCAAGAAAGCAAGATAAAGGGAGCAAAGCGCTATAAGGTTTTAGAGAAGCATCATCATTAACCGAGCAAGAGAGAGATACAGAGTTCCCCTGTGTAATGATGGCGGCATTGGCCTTCATCATAACGCCCTTGGCTTCTTTCCCAATGTCACCCCGCACATGGCGGAAGAACGACAGCAGAAATTCATCACACACGGACACCACTGCATTTTTCCCCTTCAGCGTCGCTCCCTGTGGGAACATAACGCGCGATGTGTGATGACCCCCATCTTCCTCAGGTGACTGGGATTTTAGAAGATATTGAAACCCCTCCTGAGGAAATGTCACCTCTCGAACGAGCAGCCAATCCACGCGTTACGCTAATCCGCTCTGCTCTTCTGCTGCTCGTGTTCAGCAGGTTTGTGTAAACACCAACTAGAGTGCGAGTCCACTACACAAGGTGTAAAGACAAAAGAGTTCCTTTAAGGGTTCTGTGAAACAGTGAGGAGTCAAAGGTTCTTAATGAAGTTAAAGACAAACAAAAGAATTGTGAAATTTATGATCTGGATATCTAAATAAATGCTTTTTTTTATTTGTCTATGAAAATGGTATATAGAGTGAGTGCAAAACTTTGCACACCCTTATATAAAATATACAGCTTTTTTTTTTCACAATAAGAATTCATAGCAATGAGACGAGGCACCTCTGTTTCTCAGGCTTTCCTTCATCATTACAAATAAAAGATCAGATCGTTAATGAATAAGTAATGAATCAAATCTGACTTTTTAATACTCACACAGACAAAATGGAGGGAATTTAAATTATTCTTGCATAGAATGGCTTTTTGTGATGTTTCGCTATTTTGTGATGTCTTTTAAAAAAAAAAGAATAGTAATTATATATATATATATATACTTTATTCTCCTCTTTTCCTGTTTTCCTATCTTACTTTATTCACGTGCTTGCTGTGCTGATTAGCACTTTTGCGGTGCTCATGAAAGCAGATCTGCCCTACATAATTTACAGCCTAACCACATAATCATAAAAGTTTTACAAGGTTGTAAGCAGCCAAAATGAAGGATAACGACAGGCCATTAGCGTCTCTGAAGCTGAAATAAATCATCCTTTCAGAGCACAGATCTTGGCGTCTGATGGCCGGCTTGTTGATTGCGGAAAAAAAACGCTTCCTTTACACGCTGCATCATGGGATCAGACAAACACACAAACCACCCCTAATGATGGTGAGATGAACCTTTTCTAGTTTGTCTCCATCGTGGATGTGTAGATTGCTTCAGTGTAAGAACGAGTCACCTTTAATTGATTTACGCTGATCCACCGTTTTTGTCCAATTCTTTTTCTAAAAATATCAAACAACCCACGAGTTTATAATTCATTTTTATAATGATTTTTAATCTCATGTCAAAATCTACAATTTGTATTAGACAGTTGATGAATTCATTTTTAAACTCTAAAATGTCATTTTAATAACCACGTTTATTTTTAAATATTTATATTGCAAACACTGACGGTGTGTGTGAGCAGTATAATCAAAGGTGCGCTCACCTTAAATATGGTCTATTTACTCCTAAATCATCTGGCAAACACTATAAAAGTCTTTATCGTCACAATCAATAGATACTCAAGAGGGAACCTGAAAATAAGAGTCTCATTTTATAATCTTAAAAAAAAAAAAGTATTGTGATTTATATTTTATTGTTTAATTCCAAATAAAAATACAAATTAATGCAGCGTATACGCACCCTTTCAACCTCTCAAACTTTTCCTTATTATTAAAAATTTCATGTTAACATTACATCCATCCTGCTTCATCAAATTTTGTTTATACTCAGCTGAAGGTTTATCAGATTTTTACCATTGGATTTTAACCAATTTGTTCATATTTATTCTTTTTGATCGCTTTGAAGTTTTAATTAATAATTAGCATATTTATTATTATTATTATTATTATTATTTTATCTTTCCTAATTCCTATTAGCATAATCTCATAAGAAGGCACTGATTTAAAAGTAAACATTTTATTTTAGCAATGAACATGTTTTATTTGAATATTAAGTTAAAATAAATTTAACTATTTAGTTAAAAAATTTTCTAGTTTTTCAAACGAAACTTGTGAATTTATGAATTTATTATCTTGAGATATATATATATATCTTGATCTTAATCTTTTCTTAATCTCAAAATATACACAAGTTAAAAACATTAGATAAAAGTTAAATGTGTTATTTCCTGAATTACATTTCATTTGTTCACCACAAATTTTCCAAATTATACACTTTATAGACAAAATCAGCCATGTGTGGTTCTTCCCCAAACCGTTTAATGAACATATGCTTCACATGGGCTGTGGAAGATTTCGAGTGGCCTGCAATGGAGCTCAGACCTCAACCATATCATACACCATTGAATTACAACATTCAGTGGAACATCTTCCCAGAAAAGTGGACAGAATTATTATTATAACTGATTTTCCAAAAGCACACACTAATCTTCTGGTCATGTGTCCGCAAACTTTGTTTAAGTTGTGTATCAAAGGCTGTGTTCTGAAGTTGAGTTTTTTCCCCTCTTTCATTTACTGTTTTCTTTTGATGGTTTCTCAACTCCCAACAAAGCTCCCAGTTCTATCCCAACCACACTCAATTATTTCTGTAAGGTTCTTCCCAGCCACCCCTCCTCCCCCCACCCCCATCCTGTTATTATTGCAGAAGACTTCACTGACCTTCTGAATCAAACCCAGAATAGCATACAGATTGCTTCTTTATAGCTACCTTGTGTGCTTCACGGTCCCTCTCTTTTCAGGAATCTCTTTTTAGTAATGGTTTGGGTGCTTTTTTTGTCCACGGCTTTTAATTTTCTCCAGAAAAGACAAACTGACTTGCTGATTGATGTGTATAATTTAGTTGATCATTTTCTTCCTCTGCAGTTGTTTTACATCGAGATCAAAGCAATATGAAACGTGACTGTAATCTAATAGGTGTCATCAAAAGTGTTTGCTCCTAAACTCTGAGACGAGACGAGGTGAGACGAGACGAAATGAAATGAGTGGCGATGCAGTTTCCTGTCATGTCTGTCACAGATCTTGGGCTTAATGCTGCTAAACAAAGTTCTAGTTTTCATCAAAATATGCAAAACAGAATGCAAATAAGACCCGGTCTTCTGTCTTTTCTCCTTTCTTCTTCTTTTTATTTATTTATTTATTCATTATTATTATTTCTTAACCAGTTCATTGCATTCTCTATATGATGAATCAGTACAGTGTTTGATATTGGTGTTGCATTTTATCAGCAGTTAATTTAAAAAATGATCTTCAGGACAAGATCAAATGTCGAATAAAAAATATGTCTAAGTATATGCCTTATAAACACACTCTTGATGTCCCAAATGAGGATGAGGTTCCATTTTTGAGTTTGGTTCCTCTTAGGGTTTCTTCTTCATAACATCTAAGGGAGTTTTTCTTTGCCATAGTCGGGGGATAAATACACGGGGGGTTACATCAATATGTTTAATTCCCGATATGTTCATGACTTGATAAATCATTTTGATCGACCTAATTTACATAAATTAAAGAATTTGTGTGCCAGATTTAGTAAGAAGGAGAACCAAAAATGTCAACCCTGCTGATGAACAACAATTTGATAGACTTCTGAATTAAATGCAAAGCCATTGTGTACATTATCTAAGCTGTACTTTTGTCTTAAAGCTTTTCAGTAATGAAATTACAAAAAATTTGATATATTATACATACATGCTTTTCTCTACTCATTCTTTACCTTTTTTTCAATATAAATCGTCCAAATGAAAAATACATCATGTACAATATATGATAAGGCACAACGATCATTGACATAAAACTCACAAAAATTGTGATTATAATAGAGATAACTTGAGTCTTACCTGTATTTATTTACCCAATTTCTGTGTGTGTGTATGTCCAGGTCCGTTGAGCAGTGTGTTGGTGAACCGTTACGGTAGCAGGCCCGTTGTGATCACAGGAGGCCTCATGTGCAGCGTTTCCATGGTGGCGGCTTCCTTCAGCAGCACCATCACGCATTTGTACATATGTGTCGGGATCGTCGGAGGTACTGAAACCAGCTCTCTTTCCTGTGTGAAGAAAGGCAACCTTCAATTATTTTTCCCCACAAATGTAGAAGGCGGGAGATTATACTTTATATAGATACAAGTTGCACTTTTTATCTATTTATAGCTACATTTAAATGAATGCAACATCATATATAAGAAATATAAGAATCGACCGCATGACGAGACCGTGTTGTGCAGCTAAACTACTCTCAGGCCTTCTATATTTATATCAATACAATTTGCATTAGTATGGTAATAAAGGTGTTTAACTTCTTCTGACCAATCAGAATCGAGCATGTGATATTACTGTGGTAGAATGAAAAGTACATGTCATCAGCACTCTGGCTGTCTTTCTAGGTAGGTTCTTGTCCTATTTATGTCATCTCAAGGTGTTTTCTTTGATATTGCTGCATCTGGCTTTCCAGGATTTCTGTACAGATGCTATATGACAATTTATAGCAAGTCAATCTGAATTTAAAAGATGTTACAGAAACCCCTCGCCCCTAATTCCCCTCCCCCAAGCTGAGACCCGCGGTGGCTCGGTCACCAGCAAATCTCTCCATTAGGACTTTGTCCATCTGAGTTGAGCTCTCTAGAGTATGTGTAATTGGAGTGTGTATAGGGAGGACCAGAGTTCCACTTGTTTATCAATCTTCTGCCCTGTAGGTCTGGAATTTGCTCTCGGGTTTCACTCTCGGGTCACGCCTCTTGGAAAAGCCGTCGCTCTGTGGACCTTTTGCTCGTTCACCAATTATTTGTTCTGGTTCATGAGGTCTCACTTTCTTTGTGACCACAAGCTACGTTTTTCTTTTCTTTCCCTCCTCATAGTCTTTTTTTGTGTCTTTTACATAAAACCTTCTGATTATCTGTCTATTGTTCTCTCAGTCCCTCTCTCTCTCTCAATGGGTGTAATTAAGTGTCTTGGCTTGCCTGGTTACGCAGAGCGCTGCCCAGTGAGCCTCATTACCCAGCGTCGGCCTGCCATGGAGAATTTATGTGTGGACCGAGTGGCCACGGAAGTCCTACCGAGACTCCCGATGACCCTCTTGTTTTTTTTTTTGTATTATTATTTCAAGACTTCACACCTAAATGAACCAGATTTAAAGTCTTTATTAAAAATGACCACGATGACTTGATTAGCTCAGGAGGCATTTGGGTTTTTTTTTTTAGTCGAGGCCAAACGCTAGGGTTTTCCAGGTCTGGTGAATTTGTCCCAATCATTCATCACCTTGACAACTGAGAAGTACACTGAGATATTTTCTGGAAAATTTTGCACATTCCCTAAAGGACTGAAATTGTCTGAATGGCCATAGAGCAGGAAAGATATGATCGTGTAAAACAAAATGTATAACTGCAACAAATGATGGATAATCACACACTGTGCTGACCTCAGAGACTTTTTATGCAAAGTACACGTTTGTGACCATTGGATTTACAAAAGTATAACACCAAGATGGAAAAACATTGTCTTGTAAAGTCCATGTTGGTTAAATGCTTTGATCCATGTCACAGTTATACTCAAAGGCACAACAATGGAAATCTTTTCCATGAACACCTGCAATGTTTGAAAGCCTCGCTTCGAAATGTTGTATTCAAGCAAGAAGAGACCAACAGAGACTTAAACAAAATAGATACAAGCCTCTCCGATAAGAATCACCGGCTCTACCTTCTCATTTGTAAAAAAAATTCATATTTGCCAACCCCAAATACCGTTACCCAACCCACAGTGCACTCATGTTTGTTCATTATCGAACTAAAACATAACGTCGCGATCCTCGTCAAATCTCTAAACATAAAAAGGTAATTAAATCCGAATAGTAAAAAGTCTCAAGGAATTTTTTTATGATTAGATCTACAAAAAGCAACTATAACGCGAAGGCGCACAAAGTCTTCGTTCAGCGGATTTCTGAGAATACTGCAAATCTATCAATCCCACCTCCTCCGTGCACGGTCCTGTTCATGAATAAGGTGCTCGTTTAGAGAATAAGACAGCATTAAAATTGGATTTCGTTGGGTAAAGAGAGTCTAATTTATTACCATTTACCTCGCAGATTCATTTGAGAAATTATTTCAGGTTCCGTTAATGGGTTTTTAGTCGGCAACGTGAAATGAGATGGAACTCTAATGCGAAGTGAGCAGGATTGCGCGTAATTCAATCATGAGTGAGAGGGGTGATTGGGAACGGCCGCAGCGGCTCTGAAAATGGAGCTCGTGTTAACTTTCATCTTCTTTTTCACAGGTCTTGGACTTTCTTTCAACCTACAGCCATCCCTGACTATTATCGGGAAGTACTTCCAGGTCAGGAGACCCATCGCCAATGGCCTAGCCATGGCAGGAAGTCCGGTTTTCCTCTGTACACTGGCACCACTCAATCAGTTCCTGTTTGAACGATTTGGTTGGAGGGGAAGCTTCTTTATTCTCGGGGCCATGTTGCTAAATTGCTGCGTGGCCGGATCACTAATGAGACCTCTGAACGACGGTAGGGCTGATGGTTATCTTGCTGAATTTCCGCTGAGATGCAGTTTTTTGTATTATGTATTTGTGCTGGTTTTTTGTTTAACAAATCTGCTTCATGGTCATCACCAAGAACCAACCAATGTTAAGTTAAATCCTTAGTTTCTCGCTATAACCAATCAATGTCAGGGTTTAAACCGTATACAGGGGCAAAACCAGAAGTAGATGTTCCATGGTTCCACTTTTTCTCAATTAATATCTCCTCGGCAGGTGGCATTCCAAGACCCGAGACCAACGGAACGGCGAAGCCTTGTGAAAACAGGACCCAGATGCCAAACAAAGCAAAGAAAAACTGCTTTCATAGCGTCACCTGCTTCATGGACCTGTCTCTCTTCCGGCACCGTGGTTTCATCATCTACCTGATAGGAAACATGCTAATGTTTTTTGGCTTTTTTGCCCCGATGATTTTCCTGGCACCGTATGCCAAGCACCGTGGCATGGACGAGTACTCTGCTGCCAGCTTGCTCTCTGCACTGGCACTTGTGGACATGTTTGCTCGGCCAGGCACAGGTTTGCTCGCCAACACCGCCCGAGTGAGGCCCAGAATCCAGTACCTCTTCAGTTTCGCCATTACTTACAACGGTGTGTGCCACCTGCTGTGCCCTCTGGCTTCCGGTTACTGGGGGTTGGTGGTGTACGCAGTGTGTTACGGTGTAGTCTACGGCATGGTGTGCGCCTTACTCTTCGAGTGCCTCATGGATGTGGTAGGGCCAAGCAAATTCTCCAGTGCCGTGGGACTCGTCACAATCTTCGAGTGCTGCCCGGTTCTGCTCGGACCACCCATCGCAGGTGAGCTTAATGGATTAGTGGTATGTGAAAGTGGGTAATAACACAAGAAAAAGTCCTTATGATATAATTTAGTTTTGAAAGAAAAAAACCCTCGTAAATACAAATAAATAAATAATGCTACAGATTCCTGCTAGATATTATTGTATTTTTGACTAACTTTTCCTTTTCCTGTGCTTGTTAGGTATCATCCTACTCCCCCATCATTAGGTGTGAGGTTGGTTAGGAATATTAGAGCTTTTCTGGACAGAATAGATAATTGCTATAATTAAGGAAATGTCTAATTTTTATCTAAAGTAATTAAAAAAATCAAATTCAGCATTTTCAGCAGATACGCATAGGTTGGTCCAATGCTAGGTTCAAACTTTGTTCAGAAAGCTTGGCCTTTTATGTAGGTGAGAGGATAAGAATTTATCAGGATGTTTTATGGCACAATTGAAGCTTCTGGGTTTTAATTTTTTAATCTACAATAAATAAATGCAGACATCCTTCCGAGTCCAAAAAAAACAAAAAAAAAAACAAGTAGATAGTCACACCACGGATTGGTGATTTACACAGCAATAACCTACTGAACATTTTTATCCATCTGTTTTTCTTTTTTAGTTTTTATTTCCTTCAAAAATGAAGCTCAGAGAAGTTTAAGATAACAAAAAGGAATGAATTTGCGCTTGAATAAATCAGTGTTAGTATCTCTTTATGTCTCTCTCTCGCTAGCCTGCATGCATGACTAATGGAAGAACACAGGACAGGGTGGGAAAGCTTTTCAGGGTATCATTATTGTAAGACATTCCAGCAGAATTGGATTATAGTTGGTGAGGGAGGCACTGTGGCAGCACATGTTTGGCCTCAGGAGTGTGTGTGTGTGTGTGTGTTAGTAGGGAGGCGATGCCGTAATTGGTCACGGTTATTTAGTGCTGCAAATCGGCCGCAGTCGCTCCGGCTTTCCGGGCCGCGTGAGGATTCGCCTCCATGTGCAAATTACAGTGAGGTGTTTTTTTTTTCTTTCCAAAGCGGCGTAGTTGTGAGCGTAATGAAGTCTCTTTACGCTTCTCACTCACTTCGGCCTTCGGTCCCTTTCGGCCGTCTGGCGCTAAGCTGCTAATGCTCCTCATGCTACCTGTGGCACATCTACTGCTGCGTATACTAGATCTGAGTAATATGAGTGCAGGTCAAAAGGCTTGTTCAGTAGACACCACAGGGAAAAAAAGATGTTTCCATCAGAATGCTTGCATCCAGATTTTAGATGTTTCCATCAGGGGTCAAAACAGGATGGTTTCATAAAGGAAGTGAAAGAATTTCAATATTTTGTATATATATAACAGCGGTCATTCCATCCTCTGAGCTACAGTCCAACCCTCTGAAGAGGAAACACATTAAAGACAGCTGAGCCAAAAGTTATTCTGGCTCTCCTTGTTTCTCCTGCTGTGTGTGATCTCCCCTTCAGCACAATATATACTTGATGTTGTGTGCAGCCCCTGCAAATCCACTGACGACTCTGAACAGCAGGAACATTGTTTATATAAATATTGAATTCCAATGATGCGATTTAAACGACATTAAATCAGGATGCTCTGATCCTGGTCTTTCTCCTCACACTATTGCAGCATTTCCTGCAGCGGTTTCTTGCTTGAACTTTTGATTCCGATCAGGAAAACTTGGTCATGCAGGACCTGGCTCCGACTCGGTCTGCTTCTGGTTTAATGAGGCAGAAATATCCGCACCTCATTGATCTTTCGGAGAGACCTTGGCTCGTGGATCTGCGCTTAAGAGAGTAAATAAGCACCTATGCGCAACTTCTATCCTCCCTCCCTCCCACACCCGAGTTATCGCGTCCCGCTATAGAGCGTCTCCTCGCTACGCACAGACTTTACGTGCCACTCCCCCAGTACCTCGAGGTCAGCCTAATGAGGAGGAAGAGAGGAAATGGCAGTAATTAGCCTTTTGCTTTGCCGTATTTTAATGAATCTCGGTTCATCCCCTCACTCATTAGATGCCCTGTGTGATCATTAAGCAATGAGTACATGTGAGAGGAGGGGAAAAAAATAAGGCAACTTTAACAGATGGACTGGAATGACTGGCGCGCCAATCAAGAGCCCGCCTTAATGAGGATTCTGGACATCAGCGTGTGCCATCCCCCCCGAAACACGGCACGCCGCGATCAATCAAAATGCGGGCACTGGTGCTGTGTGGGGTGGGGGTTGAAGACTGAGGGGCAGAATTAAACTCCCCCATCATCATCCTCACAGAGGAAGGACTCATTAGGAGCAGGGTTTTAATTGCTTTGGCTGCCCTGAACGCTGACCTTCGGCCGACACCTGTTGGAGGGGGGGTGGTGTATGGGGGGGGCAGAAGAACGTTAGAGATATTTGAACGCTAGAAATTTTCCGAGGTCTTAGAGGTATTACACCTGTAATTTTCAGTGACATATGGTTTTAGAGAACTTCTTCTCAAAGACAGGCACAGTCCCCCACTTGTCCAATTTTGCATCTTTTTGGTGCATATACGCCTCACAGATCTGTGGTGTACAATGTGGTGTCAACTAAAGGAAAATACCAGCAGTACAGGCATTTAACTTCACATATTCTGTGTTGATCTCATTTCTTGCCCTAAATGTCCTACAGCGTTAGCAATCCGTCCTACATTCAGTCACTGTACCAACTTAGCAGCCAAGGTTACCAGAGACGGCTCCTCCGACTTGCCTAGCTTTCAGGACATTTAAGATTTTACTTGAGCAAGCATGAAAACCCCAAATGACATTTTAATTGTTATTACTCACTATATGCTATACCTTATCATTTTGAACCAGTGAACAAAAACATGAATGTGACACTTAACTCCACCCTGAGCCTTTAAATCCTTGCGTTTTAACACTCGTCATTCCCCTGCAGGTGCCCTAGTGGACATGTTTGGCGACTACAGCTACATGTTCTACATGTGCGGTTCTGTGATGCTCTGCGCCGGCCTCTTCCTCTTCGTCATGAACTACTACAACTACAGGAGGAAGGACGCTGCCCGGCGCCGTCGGGAGAACGGCACCGAGCTGGCCGAGAGGAACGTGGACACCGAGATAAAACGTGGGGACTCTCGCACTAGTGAGCACACGCAAGGAGGAGATGGACAAAAACAAATCCAGGGTGTAGATTCTGGGACACATGGGGGCAGATCAGAAACTGAGGACATTCCGGTATAACACCAGACCAAGGGATTTGATGATCATTATAGACATGGTGTGATAATCATATAGCACCATACTTCTGGTCTAGATGTTATATTAAGTGTCACGCATCAGTGCAACTATTTACGTGTTTTCGTAAAAAAGAAAAGAAAAAAGGTACACGTTTTGTTTTTTTTAAAAAGGGACTTTTGTGGATCTTTAAGTCTCGTGACAAAAATGAGCGACACAAATGTATAATGTACAAAAATCATCTTTGTGCCTATATCTTGATGTCCGATGTTTATTATTTTATTAAAGAATACTGAAAAATACAAAAACACTATAGATTTGTATACAATATCACGGACAATTAACCCCGACATGAATATACGTCTGGTTTCCATGTACACCTCGTTGGTTTCAAGATTTCTTTACTAGCTGTTAACAATTCCTAGCTACAGAACTGGAGAATGAATATATAATATATGGCCAAAATATTATATTTCCTGCCATATGAGGTCGACGAATTGTTGGCACAAAGTTGGAGGCGCCCAATCATATAGAACGTCGTATGTGGTAGCATGAAATTTTCCCTTCACTTTAACTAGAACTTTAGAAAGAAAAAAAAAAGACCCAAACCATCGAGCATGACAACAAACCCTGCCAATGCCAACGCCATGAAGATCTGCTTTACATGGGTAAGAGTGGAAGATCTTAAGTGGCCTGCAATAGAGCTCTGACCTTCAACCCTATTAAACGCCTTGGCGATGTTTTGGAACTCAAATGGGACCAAATGTGGAATTGGATGTTCAACAAGCACATTTATGATCAGGTGTCCACAAACTTTCCATGTAGTGTATTTTTCAGACCTCATGACTTGTTATAAGCAGGTTTTAAACTGTACATTACAACAAGTGTATATAGATGTAATTGTAGTTTCCTGTGGATGAGGTATCAGAAAATTAATTTTGTACTAAATGTACTGTACTAAATGTAAAGTTAACAGTAAAAAGACAAAAAAAAAAAAACCTGCATTGTTTATTCACTGAGAAGAGACTAAATGATGCTTTTGTTCACTACCAGGTGTGTCGGTGGTTTTGTAAATGTACACTTTTCCCACTAAATGTGAAGTTGACTGTTAAAAAGGTTCAGTTCATCATACAGTTCAATCTCGGATTAAGGCTTAATTTAATTTCAGGATAAGGTATTTGATAAATGTAATATAAATGGCAAAAAAAAAAAAAAGTAAATAAAATAATCTGATAAAAAGCCGATAATCTGAAATATCTATTGAATGAATTGTAAATATTTTCCAGACTATAAGGAAGTTTATCTTCTTGAAAGTTCAGGAACTCGTGCATTAAAACATTACGGTGTGTCTCATAAAATTTGATGTGTGAGATGCTCCTCTGGTGTCTCTTCTGTATAGTACTGTGCCTTTGAAGAGCATTTCTAAGCAACAAACTAGGCAATGGAACTCACTGAAGTTTTACACTGACCAAACAAATCTATAAACGTACAGATGTTTTACTTTAGTTTCCTTTTAAAAATCCTCTCATTCACCTAAAATATTTTGTAAAACTTAGTTGGTGATTTCTTTCTAACCTTGGGATCGAATTCATCCCAGAGCAGTTTTATAGGATTTAGGTGCAGGTCATTTCATGACAGGTAACACTTACAGATGTTAGACTTATGCGTAAGGACATTGTCTTGTTGAATGGTGAAGCCAGTTCTAATTATGCTGGTGATGAAGTATGGAACGGTCACCATGTTGGTTCAGGATTCATTTAATCTGGAATAAGTCTCCAACCTTCCCTGCTCCAAAACAACTGCAAACCATTAGCATGTCCATGTTTCACTGTGGGGGTGAGGCAGTCTGATATCTCTCCTGTTCTCTCCATCTTACACAAGTCCTTCTTTTATAGCCAAACATCAGGACACATCTGTCCACTTAATTTAAGTCAATCACCGTCCAATTATTGTGTGTATTATCTTTTACATAGTTTGTTGCATATAAACAAAAGGAACACGGTTGCGTTTTAAAAACCAAGACACACTTTTGGCAGACACGTCACTGTAGATGTACAATTTATAGAAGAAAAAAGGAAATTCTGCAGTTGATGGAGTACGGTAAAAATATGGACATGTTCCATTTTGTCTTCTTCTGTTCTCTCATTTCTTTTATTAAAGCACTGATAACGTCACGTTTTTATATTTAATCTGCTATACTATGCGATATTTCGGAAAATTTAAGCTTTTGGGAAAATCTGACTGAAAACAGGCGCAACAAAATCTGTATTTGTGACATGATAACACTCACTTCATCACTCCTACTGAAAATGGGACACAATCAGAGTCTCTCTCTCTCTCTCTCTCTCTCTCTCTCTCTCTCTCATTCATTTTTCACTCCTTTTCTTTCCGCTCCACGTCGCATGACACTGTCCTGGGTCCTTAAAACATTTAATGCTCTCATAAATTATTGGCACCCTTCATAATAACCATCTCTGACACTGTCATTAAAGCCATAGTACAAATATATAAGAAATAAAAATTCACTCTTAAATGATCTGAATTCAACATCATATAAAATTGATTTTTTAATTATATTATATTGTTTGTCAAGCCTCATCTTTTTATTAAGGACCAAAAACATCTGGAAAAACATCAAAATGAGTGTGTTGTGTTTTGGAAGCACATTTGGCTCATCATTTACTAACTCTATTTATGACCAGAATGATCCTCCTCACAAAGGCATATTTTTCATAGTCTTCAAAACTCTTGAACCTCCAATGGTGGGAGTCTCCACCATTTTCTACAGATTCATGAATTCTGCAATTGAGCAGGACATTTGAGGGCAATACCTGGACGCATTATCTGGGAGGTTATTGAGCAAGTGCGCTTAGAAAAATCATCACAGAGCATTTTACAAACAAACTCAAGATCAGCTTTGTGTTTCCAGATGTTTCTGTTCACAGAAATCACAGGAAGAGAGTTGAGTGATATTTTTCATATTGTAATTTTAAAATAATTGTAATAATAATCAAGGGTGCCAATAATTCTAGAGGACACTGTAGCAACTATAAAAATCTGCTATGTTTTTTGAATTACAGACATTTTTATTCAGTGTCATGATAAAGGTCATAATCAGGCACAGGGGCGGGATTTGAAGTCACAACCCTGTGGCCATTAAATCCATTATAATGCAGGTGGAGATGGCTGAGAGAGGAAACGGGGGGAAAAGAAGAGAAAGATTAATAAAGAAAAAGGAGTAAAATGCGAGTGTGTGTGTGTGTGTGTGTGTGAGAGAGAGAGAGAGAGAGAGAGAGAGAAAGAGAGAAAGTAAGCGAATGCCTTTGTGGCCGTGTTCCATTTTCACCTGCTCGCCGGGCGGGACAGCAGGACTGATGAGGAGAGCGTTAGGGTGTCACTGGGCCACGCCCTTCAATCCCACCCTCCTTCAAAAGCACATAATAAATATACTTTATCATCATGGGCCTGGGGCGAGTGGCGTCAAACACACTCATGCACACACACACACACACACACACACACACACACACACACACACACACACACAGAAAGAGAGAGGGAATTAATTATAGATGTACATTAAATTACTTTCATTGCTTCCCTCACTACCCAGATGGGACACGCACACAAAGATGTGACTAATGAAGCAGTGTTTTGGTGTTACCCATAGCGTGCACGCACACACACACACACACACACACACACACACACACACACACACACTTAAAAAAGTACTAAGAATATAGCATCAAGTGCATTGCTCTGTGTACTGATCAAATTAGCCAATTTCTGCTGAAAGATTTGAGGGTTTTTTAACCTATTGACTTAGATTTTTAGATTAGATTCTGCCAAGCTGCAGGTTTTGATTGGGTACTGCTTAATACACAGATCTGATTGACTCATCTATGTGACATCAGATTCTGCCTCGCCCTACACTGTTTAGGCTTGTGATTCTATTTAATCTGCTCAACCTTTTTCTTAGCTTGGATACGGTTTACATTTACAACTAATGTGTATTCTGCTTAGATCTCTTTAGATTGGAATAGACTGGATTTAATGCAGCTTTAGGGTTAGACTGGATTCCGTTCTTCTTGACCCGTATTTAGATTGGATTTTAGACTACTTTAATCTGAATCGTATCTAAATCTGAGCATTTTATGTCCTAGGATGTTTGGTCTAAAAACTTGGAATAAATGCACACTTACATTTAGCTATTTTTGGGTTGGAATGTGCGGAGCTCTGTGCCTGGGCTGCATTCTGCTCAGGACTGCGAGAAGATTGGATATGGCTTAACTTTGGATTTTACCTCATGAAGCTTATAAAACTTTTATGTTTTGTGAGTTTATGTTCATAATTAGGGACCTCACATTAAAGCACGTGCACGTGCACGTGCACGTGCGCACACACACACACACACACACACACACACACGCACCACCTATCTCTCTGTCATAATTAATGGTGTGTAAACAGATGTTCAGTGGGTCTGCAGGTTTTTGTGGTCAGTTTATTCTAATGGGCTACATATGGCTAAAGGTGTGAGTATGTGTGCGACTCTGTGGCAGGTGTTAAACTTCTCAGATGGCTGGACTGCATCATCAGTGTCTCTACCTCATGCTACTTTACTTCTACGTAATGACCAGGCTTTCTTTCAGCAGCAGTCTTTACTGCAGACGAGCCGACACGTCATCAAGTCCAACCTTAAGAACTTAGCATCTCGGTTTTATACACGTTTTTTAAACATGCAGTAGTAGTAGTAGTAGCACGCTCTCTCAGACCACTTCATTATCATGGAAATACCAAAAGGTCCACACAACTTTGGCATTCACTCAGATCATTAGTTAAATCAAGAGCAAATGGTCACCAACACAGCAGATACCTTCCCCCTGGTTTCATACAAGAGCTTTAGGAGCTGGCAGACCATCCAGCACTTTGTTTTTACATCATCATGTCATTTATGCTGTTACTTTATTTGTCTCCTAAAGATGTACAATGTGTGTATATATTTCATTATTTAAAAATGACATTCCTACAGAAGTTAACAGCTACAAAGATCTTTTTTATCCATTTATAGTTTCTTTTACACCACGCATGCCATGTCCTCTAAAAACAAGTTTGTTCCTGTAATCACTTACACCTTGTTCTAAAAACAACGACATTTTCTAATACATATCAAAAAACACAACAAAACCTGTAATTAGACCCATTAAATTCTTTAGATCTCCACCGTATGCCTGCTGAAGACTTAAAGCGTCCACTAAACAAATCCCAATGAATCATTCGAGTTGTGAATTCGAGTTACTGCCTTTATCCTATTTAATTATGGATGCAGACGTTTGCACAAGATTAACAAGATTTAAGGTTTCCAGATCATAATGATAGAATTGAATCCCAGTTTGAGAAACAGTGTACATAATAAGACACCATAATCCTTTCCCATTTTGAAAGTCTCATGTTAGCGGTTCTGGGAATTTCAGAGATTGTCGGAACACGGAAGTCACTTTGGATTAAAGTTCATCTTCAATGTAACTGAATATATACAATATATATATATTTATTCAGACTCATTTTTGCATGCGCATGGCTTGAAATAATGTTCTCATGTTCTCTACGTTTTCCTGTTCACGCATTTCCCTGAACACCTCACCGCCATCTCCGGCTTTATTCTGACCACACGCCTGGGACCCAACACCTCCCTTCCTCTCACACACACACACACACTTGAGGTATCATTTGCCTCTGCACTGACTGCTCATTTTTACAGCGGAGATTATTTAGTGTAATTGGGCCTTGTGCGGTAATGACCTTGCAACTTATTTTTTTCCCCTCCCCTCCTTGTCTTCCTCACTCGCTTCTTTCCTCCCTGCAAATTGGAGAAGGGAAATCTGGTTTGACACGGGGCCCAGAAGATGTATTAGCGTGCTATGGTAACTGCCTGCCGCAATAAGGTCGCAGTGGAAGTGTGTAATTAGTGTGTGGTGGCCTTCCCTCAGGAATGGCTTTTTTATTACCTCAATACGTCATAGGAACAAATCTCAGAGAACGAGATATACACGTATAGATAATAAGAAGAAGAAGAATCGCAGCAATCATTTCTTTCTTCTTTTGGTTATAGCTGCTATTATTATTATTATCATCATTATTATTACTATAACTTCTTTTGGTGAAGTGGCAATTCCACATATTTGTAATCTGATGAATGCTGAATATTAAACCCCAGTAAAACGCATGTAATCTCACTCCCCTAAGTGAATCCCACACATTAGCTGGGCTTTTTTAATAAACTTCGGCTTTGAGCCCATTTCCTGTTTCAGCCTGCTTTTTGATCAGAGGCTCGGTTTTGAAGACAACAGAACAGAAATCATTACGGGTTTTTCTTTCCTGATTGACACATGAGATTAAATTTTATTTAATTATTTTTTTTGAGGGGCAGAGGTGCAGGGAAACATGACTATATTATTGTTTAATATTAGTCATGTTTGTAGGGATTAAAAAAATAGATAGTTATGCAAATGTTTATATAAAACATCAAAAGAAAACATATCCCATTATACAGTAATGTCCAAATTACGACATCATAGTGTCAGGCTACACAGTGTATTCATATCTGCACAATGGCATCATAAGACCAGGCTACATAAACATCCAAACTGTCAGACTACCCAATATATTCAAGAGAAACACCTGTACAATGTCATCATAATGTCTGGCTACAAAATCACTGAAAATATCTGCACTATGCATGTAATTATAAGCACTAATAAGCACTCATACAAGTCTACTGCAGAACTTATTAAAAGTATTGTTGTTTTTTTTATATTATTAATATTGAAGGTGATGAGCTGCGTTATAACCTCTCAGAGATCCTCGTAAATTCTGCAGGAAATATATCAGAGACGGTTTATTCGGACACTAGAGTTCAGTATTGCTCCACTGTACGGAGCGTCATGTTTTAATATGCATGACCAGACGCATGACCCTGAGCCCCCGTTTGGCGCGCCACGCCGAAGTGATGGACAACACGAGCTTTTCTTTCCGCTGACACGGAGACACGGAGACACGGAGGCGGACACAGAGACAAAGCTAAAGGAAGCCTGGTATAAGACTAGAGCAGCTGCGAAAGTGCCACTGAGCGTCTGATTATCGGTCCAATTCTCCATCACATTCGGATTCTTCAGAAATCGAATCAGTTCGTCACTTGTGTTTGTTTGCCATGTGTCCTGGTGGACATGAATGTCAGAATAACTGTAAGATCTCCTCGGTCATTACATGGATGCTTCAGGAGTAATTTATGATTGTGTGTGTGTAGAAAGTTGAACTAATTTGAAGTGATTTTATACTTGTGTAAGCTTCTAAAGGGCACATATTTTAAGACCACAATGTATTTTTCTTCTTATACCACAATACTCTGGAGTTCATGTATCTAATTGGTCGGAAGGTTTAGTATATCTGTATCGAAAGCATTCGTTCATCCACCCCTTGTTTAGTACTTGTCAACATGAAAACGTTTCCCGTGTAAATATTTTATTTATGTACGTCATTTTCTACTGAGTGTCACGGCTGTGTAACGGTCAGGCTGTAAAATTACGGTTTCCACAACGAAAGTCTTTAATGCACGCCAAAATTTCGGACCGTTTTTTCCAGAGACAATTACTAACATATGGTAATTAGTGTAAGAACAATAAAACACTGAAGCACACAAAGTTGTTATAGGAAAGGAATCAGCTTTGGGGGGCTCACAGTAACACAGCACCATCTCACCCATGAGTCGTTGATCGTTTGTCTTAAACAGAGCAGCCCCAAGTGTAATTTCCAACAGTGTAACATGGAGCAAGCCTTCTGTTTCAGAGCGCTATTACGTGACTGTAGAAAGCAGGTTTAAATATTCAGAATTGTACAAAACATTATATAAAGGAGAAAAAAAAAACATTTAACAAAATTTCCCCTAAATCCCAAGCATGCCTTGGATAGTCAGTACATGGGCCATAACAAACCTTCTTTATATCCTACACACTTAGAATCATCAGTTCTCCTGATTGAAGAACCCTTTTATATTGACTACAGCATGCTGGTTCCGGTTTGAACCCGTACACAAGAGCCCCCTTTTTGTTCCTCCAGCACGCACGTCGCACTTTTCACCAGGACGTATCGGAGCCTTCTTTGGGATTCAGGCCTTGTATCCAATTTGAAGCGTCCCCTAATGTTTTAAACGTTCGGACAGGATTGCGAGAGTCCTCGTCACAGAATGACAGGCGAACAAAAATGCTCGACACGATGGAGCGTAAATTAAAATTCTGAAAAGAGAACATGATGATGTTTCCCTCCCCCACCCCCCTCCATCGATTGGTGCACGCGTTGTTGTGGGCATTAAGGCTTGATTAGTGCTGACACGATGGCCGGGTCCCGAAAACAAAGCCGTGCGCCGTGCATATTAAATGCGGCACGCATATTAAATATAGCCAGGATCTTAAGACGAGAACGAATACTGCCTTTGGGTTTTTAAACAAAAAAAAGCTTTTAATGTATTTAAATTGTATTTGTTTGTAGTTTCCTGTGGTAAAAAAACGAATGAAACAGAATTGGAATTGATTTGGCTTTTAGACCTTTTTCGCCCTTTAGACCAAACATAGAGAGATAAAGATAGATGGATAGAGAGAGGGAGAGAATCACACACACACACACACACACACACACACACACACACACACACACACACACAGTTTATGATTCTCTCTCTATCTATCGTTCTGTATATAAAAGAGAGAGAGAATTGAATTTATAAGCAGTAAGAAGCCATGTGTGCTTGAGTACATTAATTTTTTCATTTCATTGAAACTTTAATAAAGACAGGACGAATAGTTTTATCAGACGGTGATCAGATTAGTGTATTTTGAGGGAAAATGTGCACCGACTGCACTTTTTAACTCTATTTGTTTTTAGCATTTTGTTTGCTTTTGCTCTTTCCTTTTATTTTTATTTTTAACCTGTTCACTGCAGTGATTCTGTTCTACACACACACACACCAAGCTTGAAATTTTAAACCCTAGGAAATATACCCTTGTATAATCCAAAATACCATCCCGCATTGGCATGTTATTATAGAATTGATTGCGTATTAGAGCAAATGCATTTCGCTAAACTGTTCCAATTCGATTCGATCTGCACTTCTGCATTCTCGCTTTTACTCAATTTAGTTGTCAGGCAATCTGAAAATGCTAAATGTCCTTTCTGTCCGTATAATAATACAAAAAATGTAAAGAATGTATTCCACGTTCGCCATATGTTAATAAGTAAATGCACAAAATAATGTTTTAAAGAACATTTTAATTCAATGTATAAAAATCCCTAAGCCAAGCACTTGGATGAGAGACAGCAGATTGATAGCCATAACAGAACTAGAGCTCCAAAGCGGACTAAAGTGGCCGAACTCTACTTCAACTTTCTCCGACACAATAAATCACAGAGACGTGAGGATGATTTTGTTCGAAAGATACTGATACGCTCTTTTTAACAAACCAACGTTGTCTTTCATTGTATCATCAAAATCCGAGCTATCGAGCTTTCAGTCGGTTCACAAGCGCAGATGATTTCATTAGTTAGAGTCTTACAGGCTGTTCATTAAACTAGGTAGTCACATGACCAAATATGCGTGTCTATAAGCGCTATTTTAGTTTGATGGTTTGGTGTTTAATTGCAACACATGGATAATTAACAGAACGTGGATATATATATATATACACATACAAACATTTCCACAGTCACTAAGTAAAGCGATTACACAAAACCCTAAAATGCCCCCGATCATCATTCAGTCATTCCAAGATGGCGGTTCGATCATCTCCGTCTCACTTTCTCTCCTTCGCCCTCCTTCTCTCTCTTTTGTCAGGCACCGCGGGGAAGGCGTAAACGTTTTTTGGCCATATCTGGGCTCCTTTCTCGCTTTTTCATGTCATTTTGAGGCCAGCTGCCCCTGGAGATTCGGGCTGCCTCGGGCCTGCTGGGTGTAACACACGGGCTCTGCCACGGCCCCTTATTTTAGATCTGTGGCACGGCTCGCTTCTATGTAAATCATATTAATAAATTTGCTCCAAAGTTGCTCTAAGGATTTCCACCGTCGCCAGTGGACGGCGACTGCAAAAGCGTGAATAATCCTTTTTGTTCAGCTTGGTGTGAATCCTCCTCTGTGTGTATGAGAGAAAGAGGAAGCGAGGGGAAAAAGAGAGCATGTGGTAACAGCCTGCACTTTAGTAAACCACCGTCTCATCATAAATCTGCATGTTAACTAAAACAGGCAGCTTTTTCTTCTCTCTTTCTGATTATTATAATTGGTGTCAACATTTAGATGGGAAAATTGTGAGAAATGATTCAGTATGGACCTGAGGGGGGGCCAATTTACTCGCCGTGCTCAAGCGAAAACAAGTCTGTTGCTAAATGGATTTTTTCATTGAAACACCGTTTTCACCCGCGTCGTCTGGAGTCGAATAAAAAACACGGATGAACTCTGGAGAGCGCGGAATTCAATAACGCTTAATTACTGCACTCAGCGTACGGAGAGCCAATCAATATTATATTATAATAAGCGCACGATATCTAGATATATTATTTCGAATAAAAACCAGACAAGGAAGACATGAAACAATCCGAAAGACAAAAGAATGATGAAGAGTCAGTGTTTAACGTTGTGGAATAACACTGTCATACGGAAGCAGATTCTTTTTAGACCATTAGTCCAAGTAGGACGGGGTCCCAATCCGCAGTGCACATCAGGACGTACGCAGAGACCTGCCTAGAGCCTAGAGACTGACCCAAGACACTGTCCTATTTATGAGAACGTTCCAGATACAAAGACGTCTATCTGTGTCAGGTGTTCTACACGTTCATGCTACATCCAGCCATTACATCTCTCACAACCTCATGGAATCTCGCTCACAATCTCTCTGAGAAAAACATTTAAAATAACGTCCATTTTTCTTCCATTCATGCAGTTAGATTTTAACAGCCCTATTGGTTTTTTTCCATTTAAGAGCCTGGAACGTGAGAAGTGTAATCATGTTTCTTAACCGCTTCCATGCATCAAATATTTACAAAAAGAGTTATTTCTGAAATTAAAATTAACATATTAGACCCAGAGATGACTAAAGAACACAATAAAAAGAAAATAAGGAAGAAAGTACAATGTGTATAAAAAGTTTTCATGCATATTCTGAACATCTATATATTTTTACATATATATATATAAAAAAAAATTATTTTATATATATATATATAAATATATTAATTTTAATAAATATAATTTTCCTGTCACAGGAGCTGCTGATGCAGTTTTACTCCGATGTCATAAACTCTGTCCTGTGTACATTGACTAGTGACCGCTTTGCTTCCAGATCAATAACAAGGACACTTCGGACTGCTGAAAAGATTACTGCTGCTTCTCTGCACACTGTCTGACCATTATAGTGAGAAAACCAGCATCCAAAATCACAAGAAAAATCCCACAACCAGCTCATCAGCACCAGAACACACAATCCTCCTCATGAACACTTCACACGACAATCAACAATTACGCAACTTATATTCTTGCTCTATTTATTATAATGCATCACTCTGCTATACACTCATTCCCACTTGCACATATCTATTGTAACATTTTTCATGTCGTTCAATCTGTATATTGTGTGGAAAATCTTTTATTTTATTATTTCATGTAGTTTGTTGTACCTAGAAGCTTCTTTTATCCAAACAAATTCAAACATAATTTGATTCCAATCAGATTTTTGTTGGTTTTTATAAAAAATCTGTTTACAGAAAAAAAACAACACATCAAATTTTTTCCAACAAAACAAAAGGGCCCAAGATTGTGAGGTTTTAACGGTCAACAAAACACTAACGATAAAAATGAACATGAATGGACGCACAGGACGCACTCCTGAGACTCATTGACTGAAGTGTGAAGAACAGCACCAAATGTAAAAATTCACTTTTATCATCTTTTACCAAAGCTCGAGTTTTAAACAAACAGTTTGAAGCCGTCAACACTAAAGGAAGCAAAAAGCCGCCTAAAACCGTATTCTACTCCGACAGTGTTCAATTTATTCTTCAAAAAACATTTCTTCTTCTTTTCTTGTTCAAAGCTTTAAACGTTTCCAGCAATCTGAGGGAAAAGCTCTCCCACAGCTCTTTTTGTCTTTCATTCCTGCTCATTTCTTGTCACTGAGTTTTTGTTAAGAGCATTAAAAGCTCCATAAGCAGCCATCAGGAGCTCGACCCATTCATCTTTTCACCATAATCAACATAATTAGCAATAAGTCAGGTATCTCATCACTTTGATCACTTTACACCTCATGGACAAAAGTTTGTGGACACCTGGACATTTGTGTGTTCCTTTATTTCATCCAATTCATCCGAACAAACATGGAGTTTGAGTGCACAAAGGCATCGTCTTTGCTGGAACATGTTTGTGTCTCCTACATTACTTCAAGTGAAGTGAGAAATGTCATGCTACCATTGTCCAAACACACCTTATACAATTGTGTGCCCCAAACAGTTTGTGGAAGAACTAGATTTGTCTGGAGAAGCCGGGTGTCCTAATACTTTTGTCCCACATCATACATCAAAGATTATTTACTACTTACCAGAGTTTCTGAGATGTTTCTTTGTTTCTTATCCAATTTCCCCCTGATGTTCTGGCCATGTAGGTTGAGGTTCAGCTAAGACTAAAACAATCATTAGTGGCTTCCAAATCATGTGATTAAATGAGACCCACCTGGTTCCTGGTTTCCAAAAAAATTAGGATCTGGACAGAATGTGTATGAAGTAATGCTTTTAAAGCACTTGCCATGTTTTCTCCAAACTCTCCAGGCTTTATAGGAGAACGCTCAAAATATTATTATTGATTGATTGATTGATTAAACTGACATTTTTTTGCAAATGCTTGATAGACATGAGAACACAGTGTTTGTGTGGGTTTTTTTCTTTTAAAAAAATTTTAAAGATTCAACAATAAAGGCAAACCTTCATATCTTTCTTCACTCGTAGTTACCAAGGGTGCCAATATTAGTTTGGGACACTGTATCGTGCATATGTAAAAAATTAAAAGCACAAAAAAATACAAATAAAAAAAGTTTTGGAAATAAACAGGAACTGCATAAAAATGAACTGTTACAAAACAAATGAATGATGAAAAAAAAAAAGGAAAGATTGTGTAAGAAAATCACGTATATATAAATTGTGAAAAAAATCAAACATATAAATAAATGTGTTCTAGTCTGCTTTTTTTTTTTTTTCACCCACACGCATGCTCACACACTGAAGATGCTGTTGTGAAGTCATAGAACAATGAAATACCTCAAAACCTTGCTGGGAAAGAAAGAGAGAGAAAAAAGAGGCTGAGGGAGAGAGAGAGAGAGAGAGAGAGAGAGAGAGGGAGAGGTTAGAGAAGGTCGGTCGAGAGTGGACACTTGGCCGTGTGCCCCCTGTGCCCCTGTGAGAGAACGTTGTCTCCTATGCTACCCTTAAGCATGTGTGTTTACTTGAGCTGCATAATTCACAAACACATACGGCTCCAACTGTGGGAATTTACACATGTGTGTGTGTGTGTGTGAGTGTGTGTGTGTGTGTGTGTGTGTGCGCTCCATTACATTCTCACTATCCACTTTACTGTCCTTCTGTCACCTTTTGCTCTGACACATACATCACAGACACACACCTGGCGCCTTCGGTATGTGAGTGACATCATTTCCTGTGTGCCAGGAGGCTAAAAAACACACACAAACACAGCACCCCCCCATGACACGCAAAAGATTAGTTTCTTCATGATACAATTTTTGCTTGAGGATGACTAAAATTATTACAAATAGAGATGTGCACACACACACACACACACACACACACACACAAAAAGAGGAAAGGTGCCAGCAGCAGCGCAAAACATCAGTCACACTGTTAGTGTTGTCAGATTGCTTCAGGGGAAAAAACGGAGTTGATGTGATGGGGTTACCACATCGGAGCAAGAGAGAAAGAGCAAGAATGAAAGGCATTGTGTGTGTGTGTGTGTGTGTGTGTGTGTGTGTGTGTGTGTGTGTGTGTGTGTGAAAAAGACAAAGAATGTGAAACTAAGCTAAAGACAAATTGAGGTGTGTAAGACCCTATGGATGGATGGATGGATGGGCATAAAGACATAAAAAGACAAAAAAAGACAAAAGCACTAGACTGATTTGAGACATTTAATACAGGCATGTAAACAGATATAAATATCTACAAGAGAATGGATCGATGGATGAATAGATGAATAGATGGATGGATGGATCTATTTGTAGAGAAAACCCCCTGGCTAAGGGTTATGGTTAGCTGATTTAATTAGCTACATGAAGTTTAACAAACTTTGCATTCATCTTGCTCATGGAACCAGACACTGAGAACATTAAGTAACGCTAATATGCTGCCTAGAAGGTTTCTTTTTTTTTGTTTTAGAACGAACCTGAAGAACCCTGAGAAAACCCACACAGACACGACGGGAGAACATCTGAAACTCGGCAGTATCCCAAGCACAGGATGGAACCCAGGAAAAAGGGAGACCCAGGTGAAGCATTGGACTAAAGAAGGATGAATACAGGCAGGCAAACAAAGCGACAATCATCATGAGAGCGTTTCATTCCGCCAGATCGAGGATGAGACTGAAAGAGAGGGATCAAAAGGAGACAGAGGAAGTGTGAGCTAAAATGGAGAAACGTTGCAAAAGCTACACACTAATGGAAACTATTACGTAAACGATTCGGTTGAGCATGGGACCAAAAGCATTGTTGGGGGAAAGTAGAAGTGTGTAGAGAAAGTGAAGAGAAGAGGGACCGCCGGTCAGACACAGCGACATTAACCATGGCACTGTTCCTTGCTCCTCACCAGCAGAGGCACATCAAATATTCTATTAGATTATCCTCCAATTTGTGCCTGAGCTGTACCCTGCGTGCCCGCTGTGCCCGGCTGAGGAAACGTTTACTCCGCCACCATCTGTCCGCCTGGTAGGACATATTGGAAATCAAAGCAGGGGTCAGTGGAGAGCGGATCGCTGACTCCTGATGGCCCGCCAACCGTCCGGCCTTCGTGGAGAAAAAACTCAGCCGGGACATGGTTTCACCAGCGCCATATGGTGCGATTGGATGATGAGGAGAGAAAGAGATGGCAGGTAGGTGCAAATACACACAGACACACACACACACACACACACACACACACACACACACACACACACACACACACACACACACACAGCTGGTATGGTTACACACCTAGAGGTTGGACAAACAAACTGACACGGTTCAGGGTACTGGGGGGTGCAAATAAAATACCTTCCTGTCAGAGAGACACATGGTTTCAGTGGCCTCTGTAGACTAGCACTTATCATATCATGTGGTCCTATAACACACACAGAGTTACATCACGCTCATTGTCCAATCTAATCGGTCAGAAGGTGTTGATCTTCAGATCAGAGGAGGTTATGTTTTGGGCAAGGCCAATTACGAGAGAAGGACCTTTCAGAGGAACTACAGAAACTAATGTTATCCCCAGATGTTCCACAACAATAAATAGAATCCATAACGTGCTGTTATTGAAATGCAACGAACTTTGGGATGGCTTCACATCTGGCCATATTTATACTGTATTATCTGTTAATGGTTCTATCTAGAACCCTACAATAAAGTAAAACATTTCCAAATGAAACTCAAAGTATTCAAAGAACCCTCCGAGAGCCATCAAATTCCTACTTTCAAATAGTTCCTGCTTGCTTATTTGCTATCCTGTCAAAGAACATAGTTCTACCTGAAACACTACATGAGTGTCCTATAAGACAGGGGTCCAACCAGAAACACATAAATATCTAATAAACCATAGAGGAACCTTTGAAGGAACCATTTTGAAAGTAGGTGTTTGGTAAACAAAAAAAGCTTTTCTTAATAGTTAGGCATTTTATTTTGTTGTTATTTTGTTGTTAAAAAACTCCCGGTTGGGATCACATTGAGGTTTTTAAATCACAGAACGGACCATTTTTCAGATCAGCAAAAAAAAAAAAAAACGTGAGCCTTCACTTCCACTCTTGTTCCATTAGCCATCCTGGACAACTGCTTCAAGCTAATACCAAGTTCATTAGCAAAGTATAACAGCTGCTATCAGAACAAACGAGGCCAAAAAACCTCCACCAGTTCCAAAAACAAGGCCACAAACAATGCTGTCACCTGCTCCCCTTCTTTCACTACGGACACATTGTCCATGTTTCCATCTATCTAATGGAAAACAATCCCCAAAATCCTCCCAGGGAATAAGAGGCTCCAAGTCCATCAAGCAGAAGGTGGGATCGAGAGAGAAAGAAACCTGATGAGGTCGGAAATTTCTTGGTCCTTAATTAAAGCTCATTCCGCGCAACGCTTCCAGTTGGTTTGGATAATTAGCCAGCGAGCGGCTCTGATGAGAAGCACTCGTGCTGCTATATTGACTGGCATATGCTGCGTCTGCCATGGGGAGCACAGGAGCAGAGCGCTGGTGGTGGAGGTGGTGGTGGTGCGTGTTCTGGAATAGGGGACGTGATATAATTAGGGGGATTGGGCTCGAGGTCCGGGATTCCTGTGAAGATCGGTAGAAAAATGGACGCCAGAGGGAAACGCTAGGTAGAATAGCGTCAGATTTCCTCCACTTAAAAAGCTCGCCGCGGGGCGACAGGACCATAAGCGACGAGCATAATGAGGTTGTTCATTGACAATCCACTTGCTATTATTCTTTTCTTTCCGCCTCCAGTGTGAGAGGGATGGTAATTACGCCTTGAAGCGGTTAGGGGGGATTTCAGGAGATGCTAATGCTGCTAATTGTAGACAAACACATTAAACCGGGAGATCAAGTGCCTTTGTAGAGAAACTGTTGGCCTTCTTCTTCTTCGTATCACACCCAATTCAGCCTAGGGTATCAGCTTTTTCAATTGCAATCCCGGTCTAAATTTTCAACACGGCGCACATCTGATATAAGCAGCGTGTCTCTGAGAGAGATTTCCATTCATTTGTTTGAAATCGTTTGAAGACTTTACCACAGCGAAGTGAGGGTCCGCGGCGGTCCACGCCAGTGCGTTATTCATTCTTAAATCAATCAATTTAACAGAAAATTCTCACTAAATTCACATAAAGGAGAAAAGACTTCACATACAGCTGTTAATTAACTGTTATATAGTGATAGTACATTAATGTTCTGGGTCTTAAAAAAAAAATAAAAAATAACGCCATATTTTGTGCCTTTGCATTGGATATATTTTTGTTTCATAAGCTTCCTAACAAACGGTGACATTTTCACAGCCAATGCCGTTCATCGCTCGGCTTCTCCCTGATGGCGGGAGGGGGACGGGGACGGCGCCGCGGATGTCTTTCTCCCGGCAAATGAGGAAGCCGCTCAAATGATCCTGAATGTCGGCAGGGTGATGGAGCTGTCAGGGCGCGGGAATGAGAGAGAAACAGAGGAATGTGCAAGGATGAGCCTCTCATCAATCACCTGCAATCCGTGTATTTGTGTGTGTGTGTGTGTGTGTGTGTGTGTGTGTGAGAAAGAGAGATAGAGAGAGAAAAGAGAGAGATGCAGCTCCTGAACCCTCATCAGACATGACAGGTTGACGGTGAGTGAAATGACCCCGAGCGTCTGCGATGCGGGTTCGATGAGGCCGTGTTTTGCTGGAACGTGAGCTCACGTTGACAATGTTATTTCTTTCACTACATATTTCTTTTTTTTTTTTTCACCCGTCGTAACGAGGAAAGCGGCGAAAGGTGCGACGACGTCGGGACACCGGGCCGTTCGTTCCATTTTGCGTTCGCCGTCTGGACACTGCACCGTATTTAAAATCTACTAAACAGCGGAATTAGTCGTAGCATAAAGAGATGAAGAGTCTCCCAACAATAAATAAATCAACAATGGGGAACGATTTCCAACAAGGGCACACTTTTTTACGTGTTTAACAGATACGCTTCATGTTGTGCAGCTAATTCCCTGAACATCATGCTATGGAAAACATATAATCAATCACACAATTTTTGAATAAATCTTTACACAGGAAGTTACTACAGATGTGATAGAAGAGTATCTTCAAAATTGAAAGGGAAAGTTTATAGGACTGTGGTGAGACCTGTGATGATGTATAGATTAGAGACAGTGGCATTGAGTAAATGACAAGAGGTGGAGCTGGAGGTAGCAGAGCTGAAGATGTTGAGGTTTTCGTTGGGAGTGACGACGATGGATAAGATTAGAAATGAGTTTATTAGAGGGACATGTAGGACGTTTTGGAGACAAGGTGAGGGAGGTGAGATTGAGATGGTTTGGACATGTGCAGAGGAGGGACACGGGGTATATCAGTAGGAGAATGCTGAGGATGAAGCCACCAGGAAGACCAAGGAGAAGGTTTATGGATGTGGTGAGGGAAGACATGCAGGTAGTTGAGTTAAAAGAGGCAGATGTAGAGGACAGGAGGGTATGGAGACGGATGATCCGCTGTGTGGCGCCCCCTAATGGGAGCAGCCGAAAGAAGAAGAAAAAGAAGATAGGAAGTTACTATTAAAACGCTAAAATTACAACATATTTTCAAGTACGTCAATGTAGGCGGTTACTATAGAAACGCAAACTTCACAAAACCTTTTACAAAAAAGTCTTTGTAGGTAACTTCAACACCTTTTATGAGTAAGTCTCTGTAGATAGCTACTATAGAAATAAAAACAGTGCAACAGCTTAGCCGAATAAGTCGTCGTAGGCACACACACACACACAGAAGAAGAAGTGCATGATCATAGATCAGTGTCTGTGTGAGAGAGAGAGAGAAAAGAAAGAGTAAGAGTGTGAGAGAGAGAGACTCAAGAGATGTCAAGCACTGCATGAAAACCACAGCCACTGTGCCCCGAAGGTTAAATCTACACCAAAGTCAAGGATGAAAGCCGAGGTCCTGCAGCTTCCACTCCTTGACACAGAGCGCTAAATTCTGCAGGGAGAGGGGGAGAGAGGGAGAGAGAGGTAAAGATAGAGAGAGAAAGCGAGAGTGTAGTTATTGTGAGTACAACATTTTGAATCTGAAAGGAACAGTCATTTTTTGTGAGATCACCCTGTTTTCTTGTCTGTTGTTCTTCAGCAGTGACACCCAAGAAAGTCTTCCTCGCACGCTGCCTCGACTCGGTCTCACCAGCCGTGTTTTAGATCTCCATCAAAAGGCAATAAAAAATAAGATAGGAGGAACAGCGAGTCACACACACACACACACACACACACACATACACACACACACACATACAGACACTGTATATTTCTCATAAATACTCTAATTTATAAATAGCTACAGTTTACACTGTGGAATGTCTTTACATCTTCTCATTCTTCAAATCAACCCTTCGCTCATGAAGATTCAATATTAGAGCGCCGACACCAATGACTCCTTCATGAGGCTTCAAATAAACCAGTAGTAGGGACTTGATTCTTTGAATCTCTTTCATTAAAATGAACATTTCTTTTGATTCATTTATTTCCTTTAATCCATTTATATGGGGGTCACGTGACAAAAGGACGAACGACTCGGACCAGGGGACATGGGAGATGAAGTCAATTGTGTTTCCTGTCGGATTCACTGCAGAGCGTATATTGGGAGCCACATGAAGGAAAAAAAACGCAAGAGTTGAGATGTGACCTACTTGATTCCGTTTCCTGTACATTTCCTCTCTCTCTCGCTCTCAGTCGAGTTAAACATGCTCCTGAGGCTCCAGTGACCACTGTTTCTGCCCCTCTCCCCACCGTGGATCTTCCCACTATGTCCAGGTCTGCCTCTGGATAGTGTTCTCTTCAAATGGAGGCCACTCTTGGGACGTTTTCTCATCAACTCCTTGGGTGGGTCCATAAAATTCCGGCGTAAGAACGGGAGCTTTGAGGATGGATTGGACTGTAGTTAATGTCAACAGTCTGCTACACTGACTCAGGAATACAGTTCGCTTCTGATCGTCATCACTGTACCCCGCAACATCGTTTATCTGCTTCAAATGGACATTGGATGCAACCCAGATGAGGAGGGGTTCACTCTTGAGTCTGGTTCCTCTCAAGGTTTCTTCCTTATGGCATCTCGGGGAGTTTTGTTTTGCCACAGTCGCCACCGGCTCAATCATCAGGGACAAACTTACACTTATAAAGAACATATTCACTTTTAAACACCACATCATCTGTGTAAAGCTGCTGTTCATTGCTAAAAGCGCAATACAAATAAAAATGAATTGAATTGACTTAAATACATAACCTGCGGAGATTTTGCGTCGCTTTGCTCATGCGAGTCCAGTAGGAAATGAACCAATCACTCTCGTCGACTCGTTTTCTCACGAAAAGAACGAATCGTTGATAAACGACTCATCACTAACTGACAGAGAAACTTTACTGAATCGGTTCATGTGGTCGAACAAGCACACTGATATCGATTATATTATCGATATATACGTAGCTAGACGGACAGAAAAGCTGCAGAGAGTAAACAGAGCAAATATACAGCACTACAAAAAAAAGAGAGAACCAGTAAAGCAAGCGACCAGTGGTGCTTACACTTCCTTATTTTTATCTTCATTAACTTCCTGTTCCTTATGTTCCCTCGACCAGACGTTCTGACTGATCGGAGTTTTAATCAGACCCCATCCCTCGTCATCTTCAGCTGAAATTTCGTTCTCTCCGTGCCACCGTTCCCCCGCTCCCACGTCAGGTTTGGCATCTCCGTGGCCGCTGACACAATCTTAATTACTCCTGACTTATTTGAATAATTCATGCATCCTAATTAGCAACATGCTTTTTTTTTTTTTAACCCAGCGACCGTGTCTCTTACTCTCCTCCCTCGTTCATTCCCTCAATCCCTCGCTCGTTCTGACCCTCCCTGAACATCCATTCCCATCTCACACTCCATCGGAAACACTGCGGTTATGGGAACATACGCAGGCTATAAGGATTTAGAGAGGTGTGTGTGTGAGTGTGTGTGTGTCCTGGGTGTGTCACTGCAGCAGGACTTAAGCATGCTAACGAACTGGTTTCAGCTCTGAGCCTATATACTGTATATACTGAATGTTTGTTTGCATGTATACAGACACAAAGTGGAAAAGTGGATACGGGGGGAAAAAAAAAAAAAAAAAAAAAAAGAAGAAGAAAATACAAGTGAAAAAAAACAAACCCCATTCAGGAACCTCACACTCCGGCTTCGCTTGCAAATTTCGAGCATATTGCTAAAGAGTGCTGAGGGAGAGCTACGGGAATTAGTGCGTCTAATTACCATGCTCAGAAGTCTCCTTCCATTAATATTTGATGGCGTGTCGGGTGTGGGGTTTGAAGGCGTGGTTTTGACGGAACGCTAAAAGCGAGAAGGCGAACACACCAAAAAAAAAAAGGCAAATGGTGTAGGACTACAGAGGAGTGATGAAGATACACAAGCAAGCTTTGGAATACAAAAACACATCAGTTGTTTCCGGACGTCTGAACACAAGATTGGTACGTCCCACTGAGAACCTTCTCACTCTTGAGATGATGTTCCACTAGATTTGGGGAGATTTTGTGGAGATTTCCTCTAATAAACTCGTTTCTAATCCTGTCCATCCTCATCACTTTCAACGAACATCTCAATATCTTCAGCTCCACCTCCTGTCTTTTACTCAAACCACCGTCTCTAAACCAAACAAAGACACGGCTGATAAAAATGATAAGATCTAGAACACTAATAGCATGATTATTTATTTATTTAATTAATTAATTTGCACTGTACTCTACACAAAGTTCGTAGATAAAAATATCCAAATTGAAATCTTTTCCAACTTTTATACTCCAATATATTAACATTGCTAGACATGTCTATATTAATATTTATATACATTTATATTGTTTATGATTCACAGTTTCCTTGGTTTTTGTTAAAATCCGAAAATGATCTTAAAATAAGCAAAACCGAAATGTATGGGTTCACATACAGCAGCAAATCAAATGAATCAAACCCCGAAAAAACACTGCTGAGAGACGAGCAGAACGATCACACACACTGGGTGTTTAAAGGCAAAGTGTATAATTGGGGGTAAAGAAGTGACAGCTGGAAATGTCCATCAAAACAAAAACTTGCTCACTAAAGCATCACAATTAATAATAATAAAAAAAAATAATTATATATATAAAAAATAAATAATAATAATAAGTAGAAATATTAATATTATTACTGTTAATATTGTTATTATAAAGAATACTAATAAATTATTATTATAAGAAGAAGAGATACAAAGATAAAAAAAACAACAACAAAAAAAAAAATCGCCCAAGGCAACAGTTACATCAGTTACATTATTGTTATTGTTTGGATTATTATTCATATATGAAGTCAATAAATAAATAGGAACGGCGCAGAAGCGAGCAGCACCTTGTTTGACCTTGTAAAACACGGCGCGAGACACGCGATTCTGCCTGAAACACTAATCCGTATTGATCCGATCAGGACAGCGACAGAGGAGATAAACAAACGGGCTTATTAAAGCAGAACCCATGGGCATTTATTAGCATGATAGCTCAAGTCCTAATTGGAGTCGGGTTTCCATTCCGGTGCTTATGGAGAGAGAGAGAGAGATTTATTCAAGCTCTGCAGTTCATATGACCTTGAATGTGTGTGCTGCTGACCTGTGAATATTGTCTGAGAACTTCACACTGCATGTATTTAGACAGTGTGTGTGTGTGTGTGTGTGAGAGAGAGAGAGAGACTGAAGGCTTGAAAGGGCCTGTACACTCATTAAAAGTATATACATATTAAGTTTAAGGAAAACAGACACAACCCACATGGGAAAAATTATGGCTCCACAGACACCTTTTCTTCCAATTTCCCCCAAAAAACAAAAGATGATGATGATGATAGAGGATAACATTCAGCACATAGTAGAGTGCATTAGCTTGCAGAATTTGAGGTTAATGAGAAAACAAGCTGGAATGAACATCAAGCCTGGTCTCTCCTGATTGACGCTCGGCTACAGGTGCTTCGTTAGACACCGGCGTGTATTAATAAAACGCCGGGTCGTTAAAACACAGACGATCACTTCCTGTTTCAGGATCGCACGTTAGACAGGAGCGTTTTTCTTTATTGCGTGGCCGCATGAGCCTAATCAATAATGAGGCGGAATGAACGTATATGGTTTTTTAGCTGGCTAGAGAGAAAAGGATTTGCGTATGTTTGGGATTTTCCGTTAGACTGAAAAGGCAAGTGAGTTTTTTCCAACAATGGAGAAAATGGCAATATTCCAGAATTAAGTGCGATATTAACTATAAAAAATTATCGTTTTGTATACATAATACAATACACATAAGATAGCGGCAACCAGTAAACCTACTGTATACTTTGAATATATAGTTCTCTTTGCACACCACTGTATAATCAGAGTATACAGTGGGGTTACTGGTCTGCGCTATCTTGTTATGTGTATTGTCCCACACTGTCTTATGTTGTCTGGACTGTCTGTCTGTCTGTCTGTCTGTCCCGTTTTTGGTTTGCACTCGATGCACTTTATGTAGCTCTATGTTGTAGCACCAGGGTTCTGGAGGAACGTTGTCTCATTTTTACTGTGTATCACTGTGTATAGCAGAAATAACAATAAAAGCCTCTTGACTGGAAAAAATAAACTCTAGCCAGGTCTATGATAATTACGGTTTGCAAAATAGTTTTTCCGAAACACGTAGGAAATTTTACATAGGCAAAGAAAAAAATGTACCTTTTGAGAAGTTCTATATGGTGTTAAAAATGCTGCTCTGTTACAATTAAATATCTGGATCTCCATTAAACAGCTAAAACGGAGTAGAAATAATTGATTAGCAATTAGAAAGAACACAACTAACCGCATATAGAGCAGCATGATAGAGATCAGAATGAAGGAAAACTCCCACATGTGTGTGTGTGTGTGTCAGAGAAAACCTTTCCACTGTCCCTTAATGATATGGGCGTGTAGACCGAGGCTCCTTTGCTATAATACAGGCGGCGGTAATTGGACAGCAGGACGGAGTGTCCTCACCTCAGCTGAGCCGACAGCACAACTAATCACGCTGCAATTTGCATGGAAGGCCGCACAAATCAGCCCCAATAAAGCCGTGCTGCTCTGAGAGATGAGTTTTTAATCTCTGGAAAGAGATGAGACAGTGACTCAGGCGTTCTCTTCGCTTTTCCCCTCCCCCCTATTTCCTCTCTTTCTCTTCTCATCCCTGTTTTTTTTTCCCTTCCTCTCAGATTGCGATGGACCGGTAGCTAAATTTGTGAGGGCAGGACTCCTATCTCTGTCTTGAAGGCATGTCATCATGCATTCATTATTATCCCAATGAGAGAAGGAGAGAAAGAGGAGGCAGTTCAGAAAGAGAGAGAGGTATTAAAAAAAAGAAGTAGTTGTCCATGTGAATGAAACTCTTCTAAATCACAATCAAAGCGGTGACAGATATTTTAGCAGGAGGGAATTATCTCCTTAGCGGTCTCCTGGTGAAGGCGCCAAGACTTATTCGAGTCTTATTACCCCTGAGTGACCCACGTAATGGAGAATTTTTCGAAGTGGAAGTGTTTGAAATATCTAGCAGGGGGGTAACTAATGAGAGAGTTTAGAGGAGGCGGACGACCCGCGATGTACACGAGACGCACGGAAACGGCGACGCCGCTGCAGGGTTATGACAACCTAAATGTCTTCTCTACGGAAGCGCTGAAGGCAAATCGAGCGCAGTTTCACCCCATTTTAAGTTGTAAACCCCCGCTTATCCAGAAAGATGTTACCCTAGATTTTGGAGGGTGTTGGTCAAGTTTTAGCTGACGTCTAAACGACTGGGTTGGAGCATCTCCAAAACTGCGGCTCTTGTGGGATGTTCCCTGCAGTGGTCAGTGTCTATTAAAAGTGCTCCAAGGAAGGAACAGTGGCGAACCGGCGACAGGGTCACAGGCAGCCCGAGACTCACTGATTGATGTAGGGAGCGAAAGCTGGACCGTGTGGTCCGATCCAACAGACGAGCTCCTGTAGTTGAAAAAGTTTATGGTGTTAATGGTTCATGGTGGTCATAATGTTAAGCCTGATCGGTGTATGGGGCTACTGATATGGAAGGAATCTCCTGTGTCAGCGCTCTGGATAAGCTTACGGTTAGAATCAAAACCGGATTTTGCGTTATAACATTGAAATCAGGGACGGCGTTTCACCCCATTTTAAGTTGTAAACCCCCCCTTATCCAGAAAGATGTTACCCTAGATTTTGGAGGGTGTTGGTCAAGTTTAAGCTGACGTCTAAACGACTGGGTCGGAGCATCTCCAAAACTGCGGCTCTTGTGGGATGTTCCCTGCAGTGGTCAGTGTCTATTAAAAGGGCTCCAACGAAGGAACAGTGGCGAACCGGCGACAGGGTCACAGGCAGCCCGAGACTCACTGATTGATGTAGGGAGCGAAAGCTGGACCGTGTGGTCCGATCCAACAGACGAGCTCCTGTAGTTGAAAAAGTTTATGGTGTTAATGGTTCATGGTGGTCATAATGTTAAGCCTGATCGGTGTATGGGGCTACTGATATGGAAGGAATCTCCTGTGTCAGCGCTCTGGATTTTTATACTTTTATGAACTATGACTTTATATAAGACAATTTTATTAGAAAAATATCACTTGGCCAAACACACACACACGTGCGCACAGGTGCTCTATATTCCATGGGTGTTCTCTTCTAAAGAGGCTGAGATCACAGCCGCGGATGCCAAAATCCATCACTTTCCTCATCATTGGGCCACGTGTCCCATCTGCAGCCTCCATCTTCTCCTTCACCGATCCACTCCAAAACAAGCCACCGGTTCTCTCGGCCCTTGGGGGGCTCCAGTCAAACTCACTTTGATCCCAATGGCGCGTGACAACTCCGAGGCTCGGCGCAGTCACCTTGGGCTCTAGGGCAAGAGGGTAAAAAGATTACACGAGCTTGCATGCGTGGCAAGCAAAAGTGGCGGGAAAGTCACCTTCCTCTCTCTGGATTAGCGACCGAACCACTGAACGAGTGTGTGTGTGTGTTTTTTTGTAAAATGCCAGATTGTAGTTACTCAGCTTGGTACTCATTCGCATCACCAGATCCTGTTCGTTAATCTTCTCTAATGGCTTCTTCGGCAGGTGTGTAGGGTTTTTTCAGTCCTACAGGCATTGATGATGATATTTGGACGTCTTTTAGAAAGAAATGAACAGGATAATCCCATGAATCCCAAAAAAAGAAAAGAAAAGAGGGAAAGAAATGGGAAAGTAAAAAAAAAATGCAAAGATAAAGAGAAACACATGAACACTATAAGGATGTATGTGATGTGATGATATGTGAACTCAAAAAAACATGGACGTGCTGCTCGTTGTGCTCAGAATTGGGGAAATTTGGATTCTATACAGTTATCAGGTACTTAGTGCTTTTTAATTCTATAGTTATCAGGTATTTTAGTCCACCATGACCACCTACTTCTGTTGTTTTGTTCTTTTTGTGCAACCCCCTGGTGTGATTGTCCAGCGATGCCAGGAACGTTGACTTCACCTTCACATGGTTGAGTTCTGCAATACCTGAAGACAATCATGAAAGTAACCAAAAATTAAAAGAGCAAGAACCAAATAAAGCAGATCAAATGATTAAGACATTCCTTTTACTGGTACCTTAAAACGAAAGATTGTTTACCTGTTTAAAACAACCCTGGGGTTCTTTGTTTAATAGTTGACACCAGTGACTGGTCCTGCAGAACTGCCTTTCTTCTAAAGGAGCATGTGCACTCCATCTTGGAGTTTAAAAGTGTCCATCTTCTATTTGACTTTTCCACTTCCTCCTTCTTTGATGATGCTTATTTTTCCAAACCAACAGGATGATCAGGATTAAAGGTTTTGTTCAGATCTTCGGGGTCTCTTTATGGTTCCTCTAGATAAACCTTGTTTTAGACAATAATTCACTAATTTTACATGCTTCTCATCCAGTGTTCGATCCCGGGGCTTTAAGACGTGGATGTTTTTCTACCAAAGCACATGTCACCTTATCTATTATTCATTTTCATGTCTCTTGGAACAATCAGGGTTGTACTAAGATCTTCATTGGCTTTCTGATGCCTTCACATCATATGAGAAAATAGGTACTGGAATCTTATTTGGCCATTGATCTCAATGGAGACGGAGAAGGAGAACAAGCTAAATGGTACAATGAGGTTGAGGATTGATCAGAGCTCATGCTGTAGAATGAAATCAGACTAATCAGCTGAGTGGTAGGTTTGTCTTCTGAAAGATCAGTAATGTCATGTAAAGTACAAAGTTCATTGTTGAAATCAAGTTCTTTATATTGGAGACAAATCCATTCTTTACCGGCAGATTTTCACAGAGAATAGTGGAGAGTTCCCTCGAAATACAATGGCATGGGTATAGAGATGCTGCAGGGGTAAAGCAACGACTCAAAGCAGGAAATCCATTTCAACAAAGTACATTTTTCTTAGCTGGCACCATTAGCCATTACACCGACCAGTCATAACTCTATGGCCACCGATTATGACCACATTTCTAATGTCGTATTTGTCCCATTTTTGCTGCCAAACCAGTCGTGACCCATCGAGCATTACAGCAGGAACTTCTTCAGCAATCTGAGCTACAGGAGCTCATCTGTTGGACCGGACCACACGGACCAGCCTTCGCTCCCCACGTGCATCAGCAATCCTTCGCCACCCATGACCCTGTCGCCGGTTCACCACTGTTCCCACTAGCTGCAGCCGTCTAGACTTCACAATTTGTCAAACTCACTCAAATCCTTACGCTCATCGATCTTTCCTACTTCTAACATCAGGAAGACAAAATGGACTAGACTTCCAAATATGGGTGGATATGATCTCACTTCAAAGCAAATAAACCAAAGTAAGCCAACAATCAGACTCCGCATGAGGTTGTTCTGAAGCCACGTCTACGACTGTGTGTTTTAAATCATCTTGTAGGCATCAGGTTTGAGAATATAAGTGCTTGTTTATTATAAATAGATGAAGTTAACAGGTTCAGGTTAATACCCAGAGAGAAAGTGTGGAAAAGTTCCTCAAGGCATCACATCCTACAGAGAGGCTGAATAGTGGAATGACAAGAATACACCTGGGAGCACTTGAACATTTTGGGATGTGTGTGTGTGTGTGTGTGCGCATCATCCTTACACCTGCTGTGCACTGTGCCAGGATGCATTACTCTCTCATTATTGGGCTTTTTTACAAAGAACGGCTCCTGTTTTCATTAGAGCGGCTTCTGCAGAGGTCGTCTGCGCAACGAGCGTTTAATTAGCGTTCAGTCATCAGCTGCTTTTATGTGGGGAGGCGAAAAAAAGAGCTCAAGGGCCTCACAAACACATCACTGTCAGAGACCTGGCGCAGAGGAGAGAGTCGATCCAACAAAAGAGAACAATCAGATATTCGAGGAGACACGCCACGCGCCTCTGCTGCTCCCGCTTTTAATTAATGGAGGAGCAATAAGCGGTTGCGTGTTGGGGAGATTAATGCAGATGCGTACACACACACACACACACACACACACACACACACACACACACACAGCTAGGTTTAAGTCCCTGCTACTAAAAACTAGACAATAACAGTTTTCGAATGTTCTCGATTCTAAAACGTCAAAAAATTTGTAAAATAGTAACATGAAATGCGTCAGGACGTGCAACTCATTCAAAACATGCAATCCGGCCAAAACCACAAGGACCAGGAGAGTATAAACTGGCTAAGACTAAAAAGATGCAACAAATTTGACAGTTCAAAGCTCTGACACGGGAGACTCCTTCCAGAAATGTTCGGAGGAAATTATTTACAGAAAATTATACCATATTAGAACAAAAACAATAATTTATATATTTATTTATATATACACATACATACATACATACATACATACATACATACATACATACATACAGTGGTCCTGATTTCTTAGTTTTTCTTGGTTTTTCTAATGTTTCAGATCAAACTAATTTAAATATTATTAAAAGATAAGTGAACACAACATGCAGATTTCCAGTTCACACCACTTTTGTTTGGATCATTGCTGTTTGCTTCTACACCTTGACTGCAGTCTACCTGTGGAAAAGTTTATTGATTGGACATGATTTGGAAAGGAACACACCTCTCTACAGAACGATGCAGATCAGAGCACAAACCAAGCGATGAGGTCCAAGGAACTGCCTGTAGAGCTCAGAGACAGGATTGTTGCAAGGCACAGATCTGGGAGAGGCGACAAAAAAAATGCTGCTGCACTGAGGATTCCCAAACAGCACAGTGGCCTCCATAATTATCAAATAGAAGAAGTGTGGCACAACCAGGACTCTTTCAAGGGCTGGTTGCCAGGCCTAACTGAGCAATCGGCGATGAGGGACTTGTTAAGAGAGGTAACCAAGAACCTGATGGACACACTGACTGAGCTTCAGAGATTCTGTGTATGGATGAGATACATTTACAGAAGGACAACCATCACTGAAGCCCTCCACCGATCTGGGCTTTAAGAAGTTATGGTCAGATTAACCTCCACTCTCAATGAATATGCTGCCTTATAAATAACCGTAACCATAGTAACAGAGATCGTTAAATACAGACATCTCTCTTTATTAGGTACAATAATAATTCAGTCAAATAAAAGTTTCCTGATGACACTTTTTCATCTCTGTGTATGATTTAGAGCAGCAGTATTCTTAAGCTAATGATTGGTACAAAAAACTAACAAAAATAAAGCAGCACTTTTATCTTTTTAGTCAAATCCTGCACTGCAAGCTCCAATCAAGGCTTTAAATCGTCCATGAAACAACAAAATTGGAGACACAATTGTACATTATGCATTAGCATAAAAATTTCCCTTAATTTAAACTAGGAGACCCAAACCTGTTTCAGCATGCCAATGCCCCTGTGCACAAAGCAAACTCCATGAAGATCTGCTTTAAATGGGTTGGAGAGCAAGATCTTGAGTGACCTGCTATAGAGCTCCGATCTCATCCCTACTAAACACCTTTGGCATGAATGTGAACGCTGACTGGACCCCAGGCCTCCTCACCTTCATCAGTACCTGCCTTTACCAACACCCTCGTGGCTGAATAAACACAAATCTCAACAAGCGCACTCTAAAATGTAGTGAACCATCATAACAGGTTCAAAAAGCACATACCGTACTAATGACCAGGTGTCGACATTTACACTTCCTGTCCGACTACGATTACTTGTCTTCAAACAAGTAAATAGCACAAATCCAGAGCACTATACTCACTGTCCACCTTCACACACACACACATTTATATTCCGTCACACACCGCGTTCTGAAATTACACAATGTCAGGACAAGAGCAGATTTAAACAAGGCTGAAACTTCGCCATCTAATCCATCAGCACAGCACTGTCTGACACTCGACCAAGGGCATGAAATAAGCAATTATTGACCCATCTTTCCCATTTACACTCGCACCGACCTGCACGTCACCTCCAGTCTCCAAGGGGGGCGAGGGGGAGATGGGGGGGTAGTCAGAAAAGAAAACCCCCAATCAGAGGGGGAAAGGGAGAGAGAGAGTTGGAGAGACAAACAGAAAGAGAAAAGGAAGAGTGAGAGAGACACAGGATTGGGAAATTAATATGAATTGGATTCTTGACTATTGACTCTTGACATGATGCGTGGACACGACGTACTTTTTAGTACTTTATACTCACAGTAAGGTTTATCATCGAGATAGCAGTGCTATCGAACGAATGTTGCTAACTGGTGCTATTCTGACCGTGTGTGTTACCACGTCTGTGGTCTCATCACAAACGACAAGTTAGAACAAAGATCAAACATGAAATTCTCCGTGTAACCGCACAAATCTGCCACAGAGACGTTTAACATGTGGCGATGCTGCAACGAATCGTCGTCATCACCATTCGGTAACTTGTGCATGATGATCGGCGGTGCATTAACAATCCACATGATCCCAATTGTGCACCCTTTAACCCTCTTCGAAAATATTACCATCCGCCTCAAAGTTTGGCATTTCGAGATCCGGCGCGAATCGCAGAAGGTGCTTGACACGCTTCGAAAAGAAGATTTCCAGAACATATTTCAGAAGTGCCAGGAATGCTGGGAGCACTGTTTGGCTGTGCAAGGGGACTATTTCGAAAGTGATCGTGTGCAGGTCTCGAAACTTTTTTTAACCACCAGGAAAAATCTTCAGGATGGACAAGTTTCAGTTTCGAGCCTAATCTCATGCTGCTTTTTATTTTTTTTTACTTAGACAGACAGACAGACTGTGACCGTGTGCTCTGTTGCAGTGACCAGGGAAGGAATAATAAAAAAAAAGAGATAGGAGCTTTGGAGAGAGAAATAGAGGCGAGCAGAGCTGAGCATGTGTGTTAACAGGTAGCAGTTTAGTGCATTGAAAAGTAGGGGTTAAACACGGCAAATGCAAAATGTAAATGAGTGTAAATGCGGAGTGAAAACAGGGAGTGTAAACGCTGAGTGTAAATGTGACATAAATGCAAAACGTAAATCCTGAGTGTAAATGTGGATGTGAAAAATGGAGTGTAAATATAGATTGTAAACATGGAGTGAAAACGTGAGGAGTGTAAACGTGGGGGGTGAAAACGTGAGGAGTGTAAACGTGGGGGGTGAAAACGTGAGGAGTGTAAACACTGAGTGTAAACTCCAAAAAATAAAAATAAAAAAAAGCACAAAAGTGGAGAGATCGATAGATAGATATGGTAATTAATGCTAGACTGTAGTAGTAGATTAGGAATTAAACCCTTGGGAGGTGGTCACTGTGGGGAAATAACTTTGAGAACTAACAATCACTCAGCTGAACATCTGGAACAATCCAGATGCTCCTGATGTTTTTATTTATTCCTTTAAATGGTTCTTGATGTCGAACACTAATGCTTTTATTTTGCTCTTTACTTTAAACATATGAATATATAAACTGCAGCTTCGTGCTCGATCCCGTGTCTACTGCTGATTCAGCCAATATCCAGCTTCTAATCCTGAATAAGAGGGGGACATAATATGAAAGAAAAACAGCACGAGAGAGAGAGAGAGAGAGAGAGAGAGAGAGAGAGAGAGAGAGAGAGAGCAGATCTGTTGCTCAGGGCACCTAGAAAAACAGCACGAGAGAGAGAGAGAGAGAGAGAGAGAGAGAGAGCAGATCTGTTGCTCAGGGCACCTGATCCAGTCGAGGTGTCCTCACAGATCACCAGACAGATAATCCATCAAAGTGTGACAGGGATGAATTTCAGCAAACTGGTCGTAGTGTATCTCTTTTTCTGTCTCTTACACACACACACACACACACACACCGTTACACACTGCCGTGATCATTAACACACAGCGCCTGCTATTAAGACGTACTTCTCCGATGACACTCGGTTGTCAGTCATTAATCTGAGATGTCAGAGCTTCCAGCGTTGGCATGGTGGTCTGAGGTTTCCTCCAGAGAGACAAACCCCATGAAGCTCCTCACCGTTCAGCAGGAACAAAAAAAACTTTTATGAACGAGGAATAAATATGTTTAGGTGAGATTTTATTGCATTGAGAGAAACAAATTACAAACAGAAATCAATTCACAAAATCATGCTGATGATATTAATGATTACCAAAAAACGGCTCTTTCATTAAATGGTACATTACAATAAAGTCACAGGTTCAAATGGTCTGGAGGAGAGGCACGAGGGAAGAGGAGTAACACTGCTGTAGTGAAGAGGCAACCGAGGAAGTAGAATGAAGAGAACGAAAAGAAAGAGAAAAGTAGTAAAGGAAGAGAACAGGAGGGGAAAAGAAGGGAAGCAAATGGATGGGAGGGGAAGTGAAAAGGGATGGAAGGCAAAAGAAAAGAAAGGAAGACATGAAAGGGAAAAAAAAAAGAAAGAATGGGAGACTAAGGAAGAGAAGAGAAGGAATACAAAAAAGTTAAATGAAAAGAAAGGAATGAAATAGAAGTGAAACAAAGTTAAATGAAGAGAAAGGAAAGTAATGGAAGTGAAAGAAGGGGAAAGAAGTGAACGCAAGAGCAGTGTTTGTCTTCATCACTCACACAGCAGTTTTCCGTATGGCAGAGAGAATTAAAGATGTATTTATTATATCTTATATAAGGCCATAAAGACGTGTATATCCACAGAGACTCATCACCTTCCAAACTTCAGAAGACCCTACTCGATCCTGCTCCTGCTCCTATTAAAAGTTTTTTCCTGCTTTTTAAATTTTATTTACAATTTTTTTTAAATTCAAATTAAAAAGTAAGGTTGGAATGATTTTGCAAAAATTACACAATTTGGTCAAATTCAATTCCATTGCAATCTAATGAAGAGATGATGAACTCATGACACAGGACTTGTAATAAAATATCTAGCAAATGCAGAGATCATGGTGCAGAAGTCCACACTGCAAAAAAGCTTCTGTAATCAATAGCAGGATTTTCACAGCGAGAGCGATGAGCACCGGAGAGCGTGACGATCGCACGCAGCAAGATAATAATGCGCCGGGCGATATCGCTACATCGTGCGGATGCAGCACGAGATCAGCCACGTTTCCCCTCAACGCAGAACGGCAAATAAATGAAAACGAGTTCCAGTGATAAGGGGCGCGTTAAATAAATGAGCGAATGAATCATATAAGCCGGGACTACACTGTACAAGACGAGTTCAGTCTCAAACATGGACTGTTTTTTTTTTTTTATAATAATAATAATAATAATATAATATTATAATATAATAGAAATAATATGGAGTTTATAATCTAATGCACGAGTTTGATCTGTAGGAGGAGCTAAGTGTTTGAATGACAGACAAGTTTGGTGTAAAAAACTGGTTTGACTTAGCATGTGTGTGTGTGTGTGTGTGTGTGTATTATTTCTTGGCGATTGCAGCCACTGCTTTCTTTGCTGCGTCGTCCAGGTCGTTGGCTGAGGTGATGGGAAGCCCGCTCTCAGACAGGATCCTCTTAGCCTCCTGCACGTTTGTTCCTGGAAACACACACACACACTAATCAATCCACTAAAATCAAACACACAGTCTTATATTGCTCACTCTCTCTCTCTTATAGACACACCATAAATTTTTATTTTTATGGGGACATTTGGTCTTATAATGACTCACACACATACGGTCCTCGCAAAATATCTAATTGTGGGGACATTTGGTTTAAACAGCGCTATACAGATTGACTTGATGCACAAACACACACAAATACACACAAACACTCGACCCTTTCCAAACCCTGTATTTCAGGGCCGATTTCAGAGGAGGACCCACGCTAAACCCTGTTCTCGCCCCTCCTGAGAAGCGCAGCGGTGTTGAAAATGGAGCGGTGCCGCACCGCTGGCAGAAGAAGTGACGAGGATGGCTCGTTCCATTGGCTGAAAGTCAGAGGTCGTGTTTTCTCTGGGTGAAAGTCAGAGGTCTTGTTCCATATCTGCCCCAGCTGCCGAGGGCCCTTGTGAGCGTGCTCGGCACGATTTTGATCAGGCGGTCTTCCAGGACGGACCTTTTGCCCTCAGGGTCCTACACATGGATTATAACCTGACAGCATCGCTCCCCGCGGTGTTCACCCTGACACGATATACAGAGTCACAGCTTCTACCCTAAAACCCTTCAGAGTACAGGAGTTCAGAGGACAGAACTGAAAGAGAGATAGAGAGAGAGAGAGGACTAGAGTGGGATAAGAAGGGTGAGCGAGTGGGGGAGTAGGGAGAAGAGAGTGAGAGGAAAAGTGGAAGAGATATTGTGGGGGGCAGGAACGAAAGAGAGAGAGAGAGAGAGAGAGAGAGAGAGAGAGAGAGCGCAAGGAATAGTGTTAGAGAAAAGAGAGCGAGAGAACAGAGGGAACAAAGAGGAAAAAATTTTAAAGGATGTGTTTTTGTGCTTTTTATTTTTCATCTATGTGATAAAGTGTTCTGCTGTTGCCGGTGTGTGTGTGTGTGTGCGCACGGGGTGAGAGAAAGAGAGAGAGAGAGAGAGAGAGAGAGAGAGAGAGAGAGAGAGAGAGAGAGAGAGCAAGGAATAGTGTTAGAGAAAAGAGAGCGAGAGAACAGAGGGAACAAAGAGGAAAAAATTTTAAAGGATGTGTTTTTGTGCTTTTTATTTTTCATCTATGTGATAAAGTGTTCTGCTGTTGCCGGTGTGTGTGTGTGTGTGCGCACACATGCGATGTGGGAGTGAGGTGAGCAGCTGGCGATTACGTTCTGATTTCACAGGTGAGAGTGCAGCTTTAGGGAGGATAGAACATGAAAACTGTTGAAAGCAGGTTTGTTGTTTGTTTTTTTTCACTAAACTATACAAAAGCCCAAATGTCCCCACAATACAGAAACACAGAATGTGAGTGTACCTTTAGTGCCTTGTGAGGACCAAAAGCTCCACAGTAATAAGAATCCATGATCAAAGTGTTTGTGTTCAGATTTTTTTTGCCCTTTATGACCAGTGATCTTGCTGGTGCTAAAAACACACACCATGCATGTGTGCAAATATGGGTCTCTAAAAATCCACAGCTCTTTGTTGGAACCCGGGGTCACTGACAAAAGTACAAAGGCACTCCCCAGTGTGTGTGTGTGTGTGTGTGTGTGTGTGTGTGTGTGTGTGTGTGTGTGTGTGTGTGTGTCTTCGTCTTCTCAGGTGTAGGTTTCAACTCTTTATAAATATGAGATATTCAGCAATTCCTTACTTAAAGTTCTCTGTGTGTGTGTGTGTGTGTGTGTGTGTGTGTGTTTGTGTGTGTGTGTGTGTGGGCTTCTAAAAGTTCACTTAATGAGGACCAACGAACACTAACGTGCTTTCCATTTTTATGAAAATCGTATTAAGTCCCCACAGTGATATAAATGTGGAACGTGTGTGTGTGTGTGTGTGTGTGTGTGTGTGTGTGTGTGTGTGTGTGTGTGTGTGGTCTTTTTTTTCCCTGCAGTATAATTATGATGGTATCTGCTCTCTAATCAATAGCAGTTTCAGAAGGAATTCAATTACAGCACCACTTAACTACTGATATTTCACCGCCTTTGTCCGCTCACATAACGACTCATTTCTAACACGTCTCGCGCACCGGCCAGCACCAAACAATCAATCGGATAATTTCATTAGCGGGGGAACAGGGCGAACCGGGGCGAGTGCGCTCCGTATCGAGTGTCTGCTGCTTGCAGTCTCTAACCGACAGTGTGAGGAGACACAGAGGACGTTTCAAAACACACACCCAAACATCGGGGAAAGGGGGGGGGCTGAGAGAAGTAATCTTTTACGTCAAGAAAGCTTCAACCGCGTCTCGCACTGTTTTTATCCGTGTCTCCTTACTCGAATCACAAGAGCGTCAAAAACCAAATACTCTTTCGTCATAACCCCCACCCCATGTACAAGCGACGTGTTAACGGTCTTACTCTAATGCTCATGCACATAGTGGATGATGCTCAAATCTCACCACTAGGTGCTGCCAGAGACCTTTCTTTACTTTCACATCAACGCAAAATCCACCCAAAAAAAAAAAAACAACCAAAAAAAACCACAACAAAAAATTTCAATATACAAAAATCTAAACATGGGAAATATCTACAATTAATTATTTATCAAAGCTGTTCATCAACTAATCAGATTCGAAATAGTCGTTTAAACTTTTAAGCTAATTAAGTAATTCAATGTAAAAGCAGAGCATTAGTCTAATAATACTATTAGACATTATTATAATTAATTATTCTATACATAATTTTTTTTATAAATATTGTCAGTTTTTTATTCACAATTGAAAAAACAAAATGTGTATTATGACGTCTTTATTTTATTTTTTATTTTTAACACAAAAAGGACATTTTCTCTATTCATTTGCTTGAATCCGTTTGTAAAAAATTTAGAATATTTCACATTTTGAGCAAATAAAAAAAAAAACCCTAATAAAGTTGTATAGAATTTTTAAATCGAAAAGGAATGACGGCGACGTACACACATTGCTTCCAATAAAAATACTTTTCGCTGCACGTTTAGCAATTCTTAATAGACTGATAGCTAATATATTGTTTTTAATTTCACTTAATCTTTCTATTATTCAGCTTTGCACCATGCCAGAGGTTTTTATTAAACATTTTATTAATAAAATGGAGGGAAGGTTTTTTGACACCACCCGACTAACGAGTCTAAGATTCGTGATGAAATGAAGTCCGGAAGCATTATTTAAAACGCTGTTTCAGCTTGATGTACTTGGTAATTAGATGGTTTGAGCCGTGTACGGTTTGAGCTGCGCTGACAATAGCCGAGGAATGTTCTGGTTCACCACCAAGAACTTGTACATCAGAAAAACCTCAGACATGAACACTCAGCAGGACAGGAATACACGTTGGGGTGCCAGCTGCGTGATGTTTCTTGCTAGGGCTAATATTAGTGCTTGGCGTTCTTGTTTTCCTCTCGGAATAAAAGTAAATAAACTGAACGGCAGGGCTGGTGTTAGGTTTCCCTTCCCAGAAGCTGCGGAGGGGTGTGAGGTCTCAGCCAGTGGACTGAAAAAGCAAACAATGACACAATGATATTCAGGTAGGTATTGAGATATGCGTGTCAAGTACACCTTCGACAGAGACAAGCTGCAAACAGATGCGAAGATCAAGACACGGACAAGCGAAACAGGTTGTGTGATGTCTCGGGTAGAAATCAATGGACAACTAATGCAGCTAAACTCAGACTGAGGAACCATTTTATCGTACTCTGTCAGCCATGATCAGAGCCCACACTGAGAGACAGGCATGGCTATCGATCTTTACACACACAAAAAAAAAAAAAAACCCCATCAACCATCTTTTATTAACCAAATCATTTTTTGAACTCAAATCGTCCTTTATTGGTTCGGTTTGAAGTGTACCGCTGAGGTACCCCCGTGCAGGCTCGACCCCATGGACAATCCAATACTCAGTTGGAAATGCAATTGGAAACTGAAGTAAACTACTTCCACACTTCCAGGTTCATCTATATTTGATTGGTTTACAATTCAGTGCATTATCCAGATTTACTTGAAAAGGCAGTTTCAAAGATGTTTGTTAAAACAACTGTTGATATGAATCACACTAAGATCGTCTCCTGATCTCATCCGTCAAGGGTCTTCAACCGCAAGCCCAAGAACCCTAGGGGTCTGCTAATTAATGTTGCATTTTGTGTCCAAAAAAAAAAAATCAATCATCAAAGATAAAATATTTCATGTGAAAAATATAATTACAATAAAGCTAAAAACTATATATTTATAAAACTACTATATTTATAATAAAGGCGACTGTGAACCACTAAATAAATTGTGACTTAAATTGCAAAACATATTCTATTATTGCATGAATACATTGTTCTATTATGTTACATTTGTTGGCGCATAAAATTTTGGAGTTTTTTGTTCTTTGATTTCCAATGACCGATATTTCCTACGGTGTGGGATATTCCTGGATACATGGCCGCCTGGACCAAGGTTCCCAGGGTACCATATTAGAGTGTCTGAGATTTCCAGAGGACAGTATTCCCAGACTAAAATCTCATGGGAATCAACATACGACCCTATGCACTCTTGTTAGTTAATGTTTTCTAGACAACACTACTCCCCAAGTGCACCTTTAATCCCTGTGTAGTGTAAATCCTTTATACCCTGAACCTATCAGTAACCTCTACGCTGCATAGACCTGCATCATTTTATTTATTTTTTTATTTGGATTTGAAAATATACCCAGGTTTTGAGCTAAGAGAAGATATGACCCTCGGGAACGCTAATGCAGCTCTGTTGACGGCGACGCAACGAGCTAAGAAAAACAAGCTATCTAACAGCTCGTGTTTAAATGGCAAATATTGAGTTGATCAGGCTCGCTGCAAGCGAAGTCAGAACTAATCTTTCTCCGGCTCCCGCTCTCTACGGAGGCAGAGGGTCTCTCGGCAAGCTAATGCGCTAGCATGCAGCATGACTCGGCTGTTTTTGTGCCAATTACACTAACAACCAGCCGGAGCAGGCGGAGTCCTGAGCCTTTCGCTAGCACCTAGCATTAGCATACCCCGGTCAGAGGTCACAAATAAGCGGCTATCGGCTTCGTTCTTTTCGACAGCGCTAACGACAACGTTGCAGTGTGTCGCGCATGCTAATGATGTTCCCTTGCGTGCTACCTCTTGCGTGCGGGTGAAAGTTGGGGAGTCCAGAGTCAGCCCCTGTGAGAAGTTTCTGCTGCTTATAATGAGCCGTGATGAACACATTATAATGTGAGGACACAGGGTTTTTCGCAAGAGCTAACCCCTTGGCTGGCCGACGACAGGAAACCGGTCCTGTGAAGCGAATTATAAATCATAGCTGAATCAAACTGGGGACCAGGCAGCTGTGAGGTATTAACAAGACCTGTGGTCCCAACATACATCCAGTTTATTCCAATAGATCTTTCTGTCTGTCTGTCTGTCTGTCTGGTTCATAAAAACAGTCTAAATGCACCATAAAAAAAATTCTGCCACCGTTTTTCTTTTCATTTTTATTATTCTTATTCACTACACTTACCTTCCAGCCGAACAACCAGGGGTACCTTGAGCTCCAGCTCTCTGCAGGCCTTAGTGATACCATTAGCGATGATGGCACAGTTCACAATCCCACCGAAGATATTCACCAGGATGGCCTCCACCTACAGAAAAACAACAACCGAAGAACAGAAAGAAGAGATGAATGTGGATAAACACAGTGACGCGCAATAAACCTGCTCTGGAAACAGACACAAATGAAACTTTATACGCGCTATCCAGCATCATGGTCACGCCAGAGAAGCACGTAGCGCAGCGTGAAGGGGGCGCTCGGAGAAAAACCTCGTCTGGGACGGCGGCAAGTAAACACCCGGGGTCTCGACAAGATCCCGTTTCGCTTCTGCAGCTTGGCGAGAGAGATAAGAACAGGAGGACGCGAGGAAATCGAGCTCGGGACCTGCGAGGAATCCGGTAAAGAGAGGGAAAAGGGAATAACGGAAGAGGCCGAGGTTAACGCTATCAATGGGGCCGCAGTCAGGTACGGGATTAGGATAATCCCTCAAAAGCTACTAAACTGATTACAGTCACATAATGCAGCCATGACTTACACTCCTGTCTGTGAGGACGGATAGAAGCAGACACACTCTTTTTTTTTCTTTCGTGTTAAAAGCATATTATAATATTTTACATTGTATTATAGACTTCAAAGGATTTACCCCAAACATCCCCCTGATAAAACATGAACTCTCCCAAATATATACTTCAACTGAACTTAGAGAGACAGCAAGTGTTATTATTATTAGTGAAGACAGAGGCACAGATTCAGAAGAGGAGAGAGAGAGAGAGAGAGAGAGAGAGAGAGAGAGAGAGAGAGAGAGAGAAGTATAATACAGGACAAAAAAGAATGAGAAAGAAAGAGAAATATAAGAGAGAAAATTAAAAAGGTGTGTGAAAGAGAGGAAGTATGAGAGACAGAGAGAGAGAAAAGTATCACAGAGAGAAACAAAGTAGGAAGAGTATAGAAGAAATTGAGAAAGAGAGAAAGAAAGAAAGAAATTGAGGAAAAAAAGTGTATGACAAAGAAAAGAATGAGAAAGAGGGGTTTAGGGAGAAAGAGGGAGAAGTATAGGAGAGAAAAAGAAAAGTGAGAGAGGGTTGTTGAGAGAGAAAGGAGATAAAGAGAAAGTAAGAAAGAAAGAAAGAAAGAAAGAAAGAAAGAAAGAAATTGATTTGTAAAAGTTAACAGTTATGATTTGTTTACTGAGTCTGATAGTTAAGTTTGTAATAGGCAGTGTGAGCACGTGTTTGTGTGTGTGTTTATATCCTATACATCTAATCTAAAATTGCAAAGTCTCCTCAACCTGATATCTGATCTGCTTTAGACTTCATCCTCTGCCTGATGTCTTCCTGCAATCTAGTGTCCTGCCACCAGGGGGCACTGCAGATCCAGGAGTCTCATCCTCATGTCCTGCCGTCCTCACATCTCCCGTCTCACCGCAATCGCTCTATTTTTCAGCCGTGGCGTTACTGAGAGCGGCCATATTTCTTTCACCCATGCGTTTCCTATTGACACCTGCGTATATTAACGACACCGCGGGTGATTTATGCGCCGTCGTAGCCAAGTCAACGCAGTTCATAAAAATATTGGGCACGCTCCGCTCCAACTGTCTGTGAACGAGAGCGAATAAAGGCTTTCTGTGCAATAAGATGTTTTCTTACAGCTGCTGGGAAACTCTTCCACAGCACACGTTTTAGAGGAGGAAAAAAACTGCCATTTAATTGTGATGAACTGCAGCGAAACGTCTGAATTATTTGAGATACGAATCTCATCATTTAACTCCGATTTTTTAGGAAAGTTCACTCAATAACTGCCTGTTAATACTGTGACCTTACCAAAAAGAGAGAACAAGTAAGGGAGAGAGAGAGAGAGAGAGAAAAAGAGAGAGAGAGAGAGAGAGAGAAAAGGAAAAATTTAAAGAAAGAAAGAAAGAAGGAAGAAAGAAAAGACAAAAAAGAAAGAAGTTTAGGGAAGTGGAAAGACAGAAAGCAAGAAAAAGTAAAAAAGAGAAAGAGAGAGAGAAAATACACAAAAAAGAAAGGAAAAACATAAGAAAATGAAAGAATAAACAAAATAATAATGAATTCAAGAGAGAAAGAAAAAAGAAGTAGGAAAGAAAGAAAGAAAGGAAGAAAGAAAAAACAGGTGACAAGCAGAAAGAGACAGAAAGCAAAAAAGTGAGAATACACAAAAAAGGAAATAATGAATAAACAAATAAAATAATAAACAACAAAATGTATGATAAAAAGTAAGAAAAAAAAGAAAAATAAATGCAGAAAGAAAGAAAGAAAGAAAGAAAGAAAGAAAGAAAGAAAGAAACAATTTCAGAAAGAAAGAAAAATTTTAGAAAGAAAAAAACAATTTCAGAAAGAAAAAAAGAAAGAAAGAAAAACAATTTCAGAAAGAAAGAAAAACTATTTTAGAAAGAAAGAAAAAAAAGTTGAGGAAAGCACATAAGAGACAGACAGCAAAAAAAGTTCAAAAAGAGAGAAAGAGGGGGTGTATAAGCGAAAAAAAAAATAAACAAGAAAGAAAGAACAGGTGAGAAGCAGAGACAAACAGCTAGAAAAAGTGAAAAAAGAAATGTGACAGATAGATTGGTGTATATATAGATAGATGCAAAAGTGTGTGTGTGTGTGTGTGAGTGAGTGTGTGTGTGTGTGTGAGTGAGTGTGTGTGTTGATAAAGAATAAAAAACCCCCTCTCATATACACAAATTCTTTAAAATGATTATCAAAAGCAACAACAAAACGATTTAGTTGTTAGTAATTGTGTACTGTACTGCACTTGACTCCATGTCCTCGATGGTTTATAAGTCATGGAGATGGAATGAAGCGGAGAATAAAAGATTTCTGCACTCCAGAGACCCTTTTCCTGTTCCAAATGCCATTCTGACCATTCACATTTCTAGATCTTCATTTAATGTAAAATGAGTTCAAGTGTAACGGCGAGGTGACGAGCTCGAATCCCAGACCCGCCACAGAGTCACTGTTAGATCCTTTAATAAAGTCTGTAACCTTCAAACCACTGCGTGCTTCAGATTAGATTCTATTCTGCAAGTCGCATTCATTAAAAACTTGCGTCTGTATATTCATAAATCAGAATCTTCAACCGGTTTGTGCGTTTGTTACAAGTTTCACTTGATTTCACACTGATGTACACTACAGGAAGTTTGTGGACATCTGACCATAAGATTCATTTAACCACAAGGGTGTTAGTAAAGTCAGGCACTGATGTAGGTGAGGTGAGGAGGCCTGGGGTGCGGCCAGCGTTCGCATGCATCCCCAAGGTACGCAACGGGGTTGAACTCTGAGCTCGATAGCAGGAGCTCCTCCACTCTGAACCGTGTAAAGCAGATCTTCATGGTGCAGGAACGGGTTTGGGACAAGTGAAGAGGAAAATTTTATGCTCCTGCTTTTGAAGACACCATGTGCAAACGTGTGCCTCCAACTTTGTGCTGTCAGTTTGAGAAGAACCACATAAGTCTGGAAAAAAAAAAGGCTTGAAAGAAAAAAAAAGGCATTTGCTGAGACATATAATCTAAAGCTGAGAATGGATTCCTGTGTTTCTGCAGGCATTAAAGCAAACATCTTAGTTACAGTAATTTTACACGGAAAATCCATTTCCATCAATTCCCGCTCCAATTAGGAGCTGAACGCCCCGGCGCACGGAAACGATCATTGACCCAAAACATTTAATTAAACCAATTAACACAAAACGCGATCAATTAGGTCACGTAGCACCGGGGTAACGACCCATGCAGGAGACAAATTGTGCACGCAGAAACATACGAGTCAGGAGGATTAAAAAACCAGGCTGCGGCAGGGGGCACGCCCGCGGGACTCCACTCCTGGTCCTGGTTTCAACCTCAAGCTTGCACGGGCGACTCGAATTTCATATAATAAGGTCAGAGCGCCCGTGGCAGAATGGCATGTCAAGGTGTTTATCCTTCAAACTCGGGCGGAACAGCTGGAACGGGGCTTCAGAGCTGCGGGGGGAAAAAAAAAAGCCTGCTGTCTGTATTGACGCTCGCGCAGACTTCGCTCTCTGCCACATCCACTCAATAACGCACAAATCCGGAGGGATTCCGCTAAGCAACTGCGATTTTATTGGATTTCGTACCGAGTTGTAATTAAAGATACAAGTATCTCGAGCTCATCCGTCGCTTTAATCGTAAATATTATTTGTGTGTGTACGCCTACACGGTTGCTATGGTGAAAGCGGATTTCTGCCATATAGATTGGAAAGGTTAAAGGATCTCCGCTACGGCGTCATAGCGGCGACCTTTTGTGCCGCATCTTCATCTTCGGGAAGAGGACGGAGTTCGCAGGAGACAAATCTGGCGAGTAGGGTGGGCGCGGAAGTCGTATCGTGCGGATCATTTGCCGACGATCGCGTTTGCCGACATCGAAGGTCTTCCAAATATGTTTTTATACTCAGGGTTCATTTTTTTTTTTCTTCTTCAAACTAATCCAGACCTGGAAATCACTCAACTCCAATTCCACACTTTTTTAAAATATGTAGGAACCCTCTTTTTGAGCAGAACTTGAACGCCAGACATTTGGCTACATTTCAATAACTAGATAAATGTATATGACACAACATTTAAACATCATTCGCCACAATATTACATCACTGTCAATGATACGGATTCTCACCGAACGCTAACACTTTCTGGTTTCGCTGCTTATCGCTTTGGACAGATATTCCATTGGAAAGCGCCCGATCCGGTGCAATTCAAGCCTCAATTAAACCCAGAGCTCCGTTAGCTAATGCACATGACACCAGATCCGAGACGCCATTGTTGCTGGTCGGTCATTTTTCACATCTGACAGCGTGTGTGATGCCTCTACTGACTCAGACACCACAATAAGGGGGTAAAATGCAATTAGTGCAAATCAGACCCGGCTGCAGTGCAGAGGAAAACCTGTTCCATTTCAAAACCCTTAAATAAAACAACACTCCTGGGTTTTTCTTCTTCACAGGAGACCGAAGGGGTACAGTGCAAACATTATCACTCGCAAACACACGCCTAATGCACACCTACGCAAGCGGCTAATCAGCTCGCAGAAAGGCATCTCCCCTTTATAAACGGCTAACAGATGCTGGATGCCGTTCGCGTCATTGTTAGGCTTATCTCTGAGACCCAGCCGCTCTGACGGGTTAGCCGTCGCGTTTTAGCACCTTTGCTAACCTTGCGCGAAGGTTAGGTATGAGGTTTGACGGGTGTAAAACGTTTCCGTCGGGAATCGACATTTATTTTTTTTAACCTGTGAGAAGACTTTAGTAATGGTATCTGTTTAAGGCACACGGTCGCTAACAGGCAGATGAGGGTCACGCGTTGCATTCAATATTAATGCCCAAAGCAAAAGGACGAGCCTCACGATTCAGAGGGCTGGACATTAGGCTCGTCACCTCTCTCTCTCTCCACCGTGGCACTTGAGTCTGACCGCTATAAACATGTTAAACTCACGCCCATATATCATTTCCAGACGTTCTGATATATTTGATTAGGGGGCTCTGTGGCAGCAGGGGGTGTGCATCAAAGATAGCAAAGCTAAAGTGTTTTTTTTTTTTTTTTTTGCCTTGTGATTTCTTTTATATTGCTGCCATTCGATCAAATCTAGGAGCTCTTTTTCAGCGGCGTTAATCCGCTCATGTCGGGGCCTGGCCGATGCTTCGCCATGGGACGTAGAAAAGCATAGAAGGAGACGCAGACAGAGAGAGCGGAGAAGCGGTCTGAGGCTGTTATTGGGGACCAGATTGGCCCTGGCAAAAAGGGGATAAAAAGGAAATAATTATCCAGTCTGCTGGAGCATGACAGCTCCTCCTCCGGCCTCGAAGTGAGAGCGCCGAAGCGGCGTGTCAAAAAAAAAAAATCAGTTCGGAAAACCCACAGAAACACGCCGTCATCGCCGTCCCCACCGACCCGCCAGCATCTGTGTGCCACGGCTAGGGGTTTGAGGCATGACTTGTTATGCTGTCCACATTTCCAAATGAAACCAATAACAAAAGTGGAGCCCAAAAGAAGAGGATGGAATGGAAAAACAAAAGCAAAAGAGTCCTTAGAAAAGCTCTGCAGAAGAAAGAGGCTTGGCTAAAAAAAGGGATGGCTGGAAAGATGATCGCTAATGTTTTACTCCATACCACCAGGGGCAGAAGTTTTTATTCGATCAAGGAAAAAAAAAAAAAAATTCCAAATCTTATAGGACTTTTTTTCTTTTTTAAGAGCGCAAGAGCTTTGATTTCTGTCTTCAATAGCAACAAATGCATAAGATATTGTGTGCCAGTATCCCAACCAACTGCAAGACTGAAGATTGTTCGGCACTATGATCATTTTCAGGCTTGAAACTAAATCTGAAATGACCCAAATGCTTTCTTTACACATCCCAGTTCGTTAGAAAGCTGGGGACAGAGCACAGGGCCAGCTGTGGCTCACTAAACCTGGCGCGTACAGAATTAGGGCCTTGCTCAAGGGCCCGACAGCAGGAGCTTGGCGATACAGGGGTTTGAACCCCCTGACCTTCAGATCATTAAGCCACAGCGCCACAGGCACTGCCGGGATTCAAACCCAGGATCTCTTGTTTACTAGGCAGCTTCTTTAACCATCTAAACGACAGCTTTCTCTCGCAAACTTTGTGAATTCTTTAAATTCTTTGTTGTGAATTGTTTGAGATTGCTAGCTAAAACACAAGGTTGTGATTGGCTCAAAAGTCATGAGTTTTCACAGCGACGCAAAAACAGCTTTTTCAAAAAAGCGACGTTTTCGTTGACTAAAAACAGTTTTGCATCTCCAAAGATATACATAAGCACACAACGCCTCATTTATTTATTTTTTGGTAACTTATCCGTGGGAGGCACAACTAGCATTCCACATAATATTTTGAGTGGTGTCCCATTGGTACGTGTCACCGCACATTTGCATAAACACGCCCACGGTAGCTGTTGCGCTTGTTGAAAACGAATGGTCTCTGGTCCCCAAGTGCTTTCAAACGGAGACACTGTAGACTCGAAGCCTGGCTTCTTTTCCGGCATGTGAGTGAGTCACAGCTGTCTCTTCTCTCTCTCTTTTCGATTATCCTTCTCTCTTTCTCTCTCCAAGTCTTTCTACTCTCTCTAGTGAAAAGAAACTAATCAAGGCAGAAATAGATTTGTGGTCTGGGTCTGAGGGCGCGTGTGTGCGTGGCGAACGCTGCAGTGTCCCGGTGAATTGCCGCTCGAGTCGGTCATGTCCACCTCAAGGTCCCCGGCTCGTTGCGAGAGCGCGAAGGGGTTGTGAACTGTGACCGCCGCGGCGAGACGACACAGCCCATCATAGATGAGTGAGAGCGGCCTTTCAGACCGACCCCCCATTTAATTCCCAGCACAACAGCACAGAAAAGAGTCTCGGGATAAGGTTTATTAGGAAGCGAGCGACAGTGAAGAGCAGACACACACACACACACACACACACACACACACACACACACACACACACACACACACACACAAAGACTAAGAAGAGAATCATCCACTATACATGCAAAAGTATGTGGACACCTGACAATAAGATTGGTATGTGCCGCTTTTTAAACATCCCATTTCACAGTCAGTCCCAATTTTGCTGTTAGAATAACCTCCACTCTTCTGGGAAGAGGGTCTTCTAGATTTAGAGGTGCTCAGGCCTCAGTCAAGTCCAAGCTGTTTCCAAAAAAGAGAGAGAGAGAGAGAGAGAGAGAGAGAGAGAGATGTACTGTAACTAACCTTAGTGAAATGCCAGCGTATAAAAAGAAAGGGAAACACAAACCAAGCGGCAGTGTGACACTCTCGCAAAGACAAGAAGACAGAAATAAGCTGTGATGGAATGACGGAATCGGAGTGATTGTGTCAGGAAGCATGAGGAGAGAGAGAGAGAGAGGGAGAGAGAGAGGGAGAAAGAGAGCAAGAGAGAAATGCCGATAGAGAGAGAGAAAGAGAGATGAGGCAGCTGAATCGTCACACGCCAGTCAGAGCTGAGATTTCATTTCCTTCTGCACACTCCTCATGCCACACACACACACACACACACACACACACACACACACACACACACACACACACACACACACACACACACACAAACTTCAGTTTGCCAGGCTGGTAGACAGAAAAATTTGACAAACCAGGAGCAGCATTCAATTCAGACGTACACTCGACCATACCCGAGATGTGCTCTGGATGGAGAGAACCAACACGTCCGTCAGAAGGACATTTGACACAAAGTGAAGACGCTCTGCTACACACGAGACACTCGGCTTCACGCTGGATGAACAGAGACTCGCTGTACGTCTCCCACATCCCGTCCGATCACACCTCTGAACTTTAATTTAGAAGAACCGCAGGGAGACGACTCAAGGGCTTACACAACTAGTCTCTCTCTCTCTCTCTCACTCTCTCTCTCTCTCTCTCTTCATGTATAATAAATGCTACCTGTTTTTCTTAGATCTGCTCTATTATTAATAAATGTACAGAATGGACAGTGTTTCAGCACATTCGCTCGCTCCACTGGACGTGTACTGGGCGTTAAACCACAGCGCTGCTGAGATGAGTTGTTTTTTCAAGTTGAATCGAAGAAAAAGTAAAAATGTGCAAATCACTGACACGATGCAGTTTCTACAACGGAGACATTCCTAATCCTAACGAGTCTCCAGGAGTCAGGTACATGTAAAAACCACAAGCTAGCAAACCACTGAGAGAGAGAGAGAGAGAGAGAGAGAGAGAGAGAGAGAGAGAGAGAGAAAACCAATTGCAGAAATTAAGAAAGAAAAAAAAAACAATTGCAGAAAAAAAGAAAGAAACAAACAAACAAAGACTATTGCAGAAGGAAAGAAAACAATTGCATAAAGAAAAAAAGAAAAACAATTGCAGAAAGAAAGAACAAAAGAAAGAAAGAAAAAAAAAAAGAAAGAAAGAAAGAAAGAAAGAAAGAAAGAAAGAAAGAAAGAAAGAAAGAAAGAAAGAAAGAAAAAAAATTGCAGAAAGAAAGAAAAAAAGAAAGAAAGACAATTGCAGAAAGAAAGAAAAAAGAAAGAAAGAAAACAATTGCAGAAAAAAAGAAAAAAAAGAAAGAAAGACGATTGCAGAAAGAAAGAAAGAAAGAAAGAAAGTAACAGTGAAGAAACTGAAAAGAAAGTAGAATAGATCAGAATGAAAGACTGAAAAACCCTCGTTATTGAACAATAGAAAATAAAGATCAAAAGATTCTGCAGTGTTCCGTAAGAAGACGGCGTTCTTGAATATCTCTTATTTCAGTGAGTTTTCTGCCATGATCGAGTCTTCAGGACAGAGCTGTGTATGCATTTAAATGCATTGCTCCTGGGGTGATGTAATGGGAAAAGATGTAATCAGCAGTACAAATACATTTTGCTTATCCCAAATTCTCCTGGAACACAAAGTGACTTTCCTGCATATGGAGGAAAAACCCAGAGAGTAACAGCAGTGTGCATTCGGGTACTAAATGCTTTGAAACATTTCAGCAATATTCCTGCCAAAACACTAGCTCTTATTTTAGCCCGAGTCTGGGATCATTCTGAAGTCTTGATCCAGCCCTACTTTCAGCAATGTGTGGGCGGGGCACCTATCGTCCAGGCTCTTCATTTTTACAGCGGCGCATTTTCTCCACACTCCAGCTTTCTGAACGCCGCTCTGAGCCACGGTTACTTTATTAAAGTAAAGGAATGCATAATGGTGCTGAGCGGCATACATAATCACCTCGGAGAACAGCCACAACAAAAGGGGCACACAAAAAAAAAAAAAAAAACCTGACACTCCCACTCTGTTCGCTGCACCGCGCGCCCAATCAAGATTAATTTATTCTAATGTATTCGCGTAGAAGGTCAATCATCCGAATGATTCAGATTACCATTGCAGTCGATCGCATCTCACAAGCCAATGAGGCGTCTGCAGGGCAACATCGTTACTTTTTGCAAGGCAAATCATCTTCGTTTAGTTACAGTTCTGCGGCTCGTTTGGGCCTGGGTACACAGCGATCGCTAACGTCGGCACGACTGCCTACTTCAACTGCACTCATAAAAGAACAGATGGGACACACAAATATGTATTTTATATAACATGGTACAAAATGGAGTGTCTACAATAGGTCTTCTTTCATGCTGATGCCATCTGAAGTCATAGGGGACCAGAGCTCTTAATCTAGCAAATAATCTAGCCAAGACCTCTCCATTTTACATCTGCATGTTCCCAAGTCCTCACTTTTTTCCAGCTTTCCAGAGCTCCATATTACTAAATCTATAGCTGCCACATCCGATATCATTCCCCTCGTTTCCAGGTCCTCTGTTTACTTTTATCTTCATGTACCCAAGTCCCCATATTCTAGCAGTTACATATTCTTAGGTCCCTATATTTCCAGAAGAGGATGTTCCAATATTCCAAGGAGTTACCTATTCTTAGGTCCCTATATTTCCAGAATAGGATGTTCCCAATTCCCATATTCCAAGAAGTTACCTATTCTTAGGTCCCTATATTTCCAGAAGAAGATTTTCCAAGTTCCCATATTCCAAGGAGTTACCAATTTTTAGGACCCTATATTTTCAAAAGTGGAAGTCCTCATGTTCCTAGAGGGACATGTTCCCAAATCAATATTCCCAAATACTTCCACATCTACATGTTTCCAGCATCCTCATTTTCAAAAAGATACATGCTGTCAGGTCCCTGTATTCCCCATATTTCCCAATGTATTTGCTCCCAGGACCTCATATTACTGGGAACTACATCATTGCAAGTCTTTATATTCCCAGACACTGGTCCCAATAGTCCAGCTTCCCAGACTGACACGCCCCCAGCTCCCCTTACTGCCAAATCTACATGTACCAAATTACCCATATAAACATATCGACATATTTGAAATGCCCCAAGCTCTCTATATTTCGAATGCGAAATGATTCCAGGTCCTTAAATTCCTCGAACCCTTTAGAGGTCACCCTGTTCTCAGGGGCCTGTTTGCACTGAACTTCCTTTGCACATGCAGTATTTATGATCTTGTTGTTGGAAACCGAGGCTTTTAGTCCTTATATGATTGTTGCTTTTTTTAGGAGCTTCAATTGTATCTTGCCTCATTTGTAAATCACTTCAGATAATAGCGTCAGCCAGACGAATAAGTATAAAATGTAAATGTACATGTAAATGCAAACTCCTTTAATCAGGAAACTTCGCAACTCTACAAAGTTTCCCTCCGCAACCTAAATTAATGAAGAGTTTCCAACACTGCGTCTCACTGATTAAAAATGGAAAGAGAGACTTTTTTTTTGTGTCTGAAAACCTAAAAGTGTTCGCTAAGCTCTGGGCAATTTATCGTGCTGTATTTGGAGTATAATTTAATGCCCGTGCTGGTGGAAAATCAGCAGGGAAAAAGTTGGGCGAGGGGGCCAGATAATTCACTTTTCTGCTCCTGTTTGTTGCGAAAGGCAATTTGGTGGGATGAAATAACCTCGCAGTTCTTTAATCCAGATAGATGGAAAGCCATTTTGATATGGCTCCAACCCCCCCCCGACCATCTCCCCCCACCAGCCTCATGCATTTAGCCTGGACTAAAAATAGGGCCTTTTGCGACGACTAATTTGTTATTCATCTGTTAAAATCACTGTATCGCTGCACTTATTGAAATGCTATGACTGCCTTCTGTGCTGCGCAGTCTAAATGAGTCATTTAAAAATTGATAGAGCAGCACATGCTGCATGCTTGCTCTCATTCACTCTCTCGATGTGTATATATCTGGGTGGGGGTTTGAGGGGGTGTCTAGAGAGATGCGTGCTAAAAAGCACAAATCAGACATATAGATGCAATCACATTTTTATCTCCTACAAGCCGGTAGCATGGATACATTGCTATGTATGCCATCATATTGCAGTGTAGCTCTGACCCACTGTACTGACCATGTATGAGCATGCAAAAAAATGAAGAGAAGAAAAAAAAGTCAGTCTCTACCATCTAAACTAAAAAATTCGGAAATAAGCGCAACAAGTGTTCCATACAATGTTAAGAAAATCAATTTAACAATTTGATCTTGTTATGATTTTGGACTTTGGATGGATCAATTCCAAATCTGTTCATCTCCTGGGTGCAACTATAATTCCACAGAAATCCTACAAACCTCCCAGATATATCGCATGAAATCAAATCTCTGACGGACAAAGTGATCAGTAGGAACTTCTGAAAAAAAGCATCAAAACCTCACTTCCTTCTATTCAGGACCTGTACAAGAAACTTTGCCTGGACAGCATTAAGAGGATATTCAAAGATCCCACCCCACCCTGCCCTCAGCTTGTTTAAACTTCTGGCCTGTGGAAAATGTAATACCCACCACATGCCATCAGGCTACTCAACTCACTCGGACAATACTGGAAACCCTTCTGACCTGTCATGACTTTAACGGCTGAACCGCACACAATCTCGTATAGGGCATTAACCAGACCAGTCATGTGCCATATCTATTCATTCTCATCTCTAGAGCACTTTCACAGCTTGCATTCTTGCCACTTGTGCACCAAACCCTCCAACATTATCATCAATCGAGCCTTTCTTTTGTTCTGTTTGTGTGTCTATTGTGTCATCTATGTGTATTGTTTGATTGTCTAGAGCTGGTCTACTGAGCTGGTGAGGGTTCCAGGTCTTGCTACAAAAACAAAACAAAATCGGCAGCATGGTGCGTCTAGAATGGCTTCACAAGCTTCCTAAAGGCGTTGAGGCTTAAACACCTAAGCAACCAGATTGGGGATGGGGGGGTTACCCAAAGAAGTGTAGTAAGTATTAAGATAAGTGCTTGAGGCTCCATTAGGACTTTATAGGCCAAGAAACAAGAGACTCCCGCTGATCCCTTTATCCTCCAGGATACGCATAGCGAGGGAGCAAGAAGAGAAATAAAGGATAACAAAATAAGAGGCTAGATGAGCATGCTAGATGACAGATGGCAACCTCCGAAAGAATCCGAGCTGAAAACGTCGGATGGATATTAAAAGAGGAAGCACAGAAAAGAATGAAGAAGGGAGATTGCCACAGAGGCCACGGTGTCTGTTCTGATTTATTCTCCTCCTCTAAATCTGGCGTCTCCCATCACACTCCTCGCAAACACCCACGTTTTCTATCAGCCTCTGGTTCCGATGAGAAGTCTCCTCCTCCTCCAAAAAAAAAAAAAAAGATGAGCTCCAGTGATTACAAGCACAGACAGTTTTCTAATTATTCTGTCAAACATCAGTGCGGAAGGCTGAAGAAGCTTCCTTCAGGCCCTGATGGACGCTGTAATCACTTCTGCACTCCCGAACAGAGCTGCCATCGCATGTAGGACGACAGGTCCAGACAGGCAGCCGTGCCAAAAAGTGTCTGTGGAAATGTGGAATTTCTTTTTAAGCTGATAGAAGCCAAACCCCCGAACCGCATGAGATAGTGCCGAGTTTATGTGGTTCGACAAAAGTCGTCAACAACTGCGAGGAATCGTGTGTGGGCTGCCTCTGTGTTTAATTACCCGACTAACAACGCTATTCTGAGAGAGAACAAAAGAGAGATCCTGCACTCGGACAATGTCTAGAGCATCAAATTCGAATGTTTTAATACATGGCGATAAAATTTGAGTGCACCCAAGTGAGGTTGTAACGAGAGATCAAGTCTCGTGCTAATCAGAAATAAGCCTTCCCCCCCCACTTTATTAGTTTTACACTGGGAGGTCTATTTACACACTACATCGAAGAAAATGCTAATCAGCCTCTTAGGGCCCATAGAGGAAACCACCCAGAGGAAATCTAGGGAGACCATGCAAACTCTGGATCCAAATAACCGTGAGTGCACATGTCTGTAAAGATTATGCCGTGTTTTTATTTTACCTTCTATAAAATAACATGTTAAGGAACTAAACTAACCCTGTCAGGAAGTTTCAACAGTTTAACATCTCCCAGGAAAACAAAACAAACAATTCCTTTAGCTACGTTCCTGCACATCCGGCATACATGTGATGGTCATGTGACCTAATAATAAAGGTCAAAACCATCATTTTCAACAAAAATCATAGGGTAAACACAATTTTTCCCACGTTTTCCTGGTAATCTTATCTCCTTCTATCCGAATAGTATTTTAGACAGAAATATGAGATCCGGCCCTCAATGTGCAGTCAAGTGCATTCATCAGGTCATTCACAGACAGGAAATTCGGCTTCCAGATCCAGAATCCGATTATCTCGGTCACCTTCGACGCGGCCCCAACGGCAGCTGGCAGGCCGGTGAGAAATAAGACGGGAAGTGTCGGAGGAAGACGCGTTTAATATCTCACCTCCATCTCGATTTGATAGAAGGGTCGAGATGAACACTGGAATTGCAGAAGGGAATAGCACCACCAACCTGGTTCTGAACACTCTTCCGGTCTCCTTGCGCTGTAGGCATGGGAACCTCTGACAGAGAATTTAACGTGAGAATCTGGCAGCAATTATACATGAAGGACTTTGATGAGGGCTACATTGTGCCTGGGTCAGAGCATCTCCAAAAGTTACTGCTCTTTAAGCTTTTCCCAGTCTGCAGTGGTGAGTATCGAACAAAGATGGTCCAAAAAGAAACAGTGGTGAACTGATGCACGTCGGGAGGCTGGTCCGTGTGGTCCGAACCAACAAACGAGCTCCTGTACAGCACATTGCTGAAGAAGTTAATGCTGTTAATGCTCGACAGGTCAGAACTGTTTTGACCTCACTGGGGGGAAAACAACACAATATCAGTCAGGTGGTCATAATGTTATGCCTGATCGGTATATAATACCCAATAAAAATACCCCATTCTTAAATAAATCTTGCTGTTCAGTAGGGTTTTGATCAACTTAAACCGGTAACTGTTTTTCACGGTCAACTAACGCCCCCAGATTTATCAAGACCTACCCTAAATATATAAAATAACAAATATGGATATTCGACCATAAAGCCTTCAAACTGCCTGGTGAGCCAGAAAAAAGTACTCTTCACTGTAGAGTCTAGGCCTGAGCTAACAGCATTCTTAACCCCTTAACCCCTTGTTTACCCACTAAAGGCAATACTGCACTGCTGCGCCACAGACACTTAGTCTGGGAATTACTGGTGCATAGGTACAATTTTTTCCAGTAAAACTGATCAATACATTTCAACGCATTTACAGACCAAGTCTTCAAAGTGACTGTATTGTATATTGACTTGGTCAAAATGCCTGAATGTTACTGGGTGGGTAAAAGTTTCACTGCCCGATCTCAAAAAGTTGGAAACAATAAGGTACACTGCTTACAGGAAAAAAGAATCAATGATGGCATAGTGTGATGTGGCTGGACATGCAGAGGAGTTCATTATTTTCCCAGCACATCCTGGTGTATTTTCGTTCCCCAATACCACAGAGGTTCGACAAAGAAATTTTCTTTTGAAAGCAATTTTTGTGCCCTTCTGATATCGCAATCAATCGAATGGCTCCCCCACAGACAACGTACCTGCAGATTCCAGTTTTGCCTGAACTCCCAGATGCGAGGACGAACCCAAATTCGGTTCACGGTTCAACTCTAGAATTGTCATGTAATAACATGACAATTCTAGTGTAAAATATAGAAAACATACAGTATATCGTGTACCTGCAAAACAAGCTTTTTACCAGGCTATTTATTTCAAACACATTAATAAAGTTTCCCAAGTGCATTAAAAATTTCATTCTGCATATTGTTGCATTTCCTGTATGCCCAAGCGATGATACTGCAATTTGACCGATTAAAGTAAAGTTGCTTATTACTTTAATGTGTACATCACAGCACAATGAAATTCTTCCTTCACATATCCTAGCAATGTTTGGAAGCTGGGGTCAGCCATGATACAGTGCCCCTGGAGCACAGAAGGTTAGAAAGAGACTTGCTCAAGGGCCCAAGGGTGGCAGCTCAATAATACAAGGGTTTAAACTGCCGCCCATCCAATGAGTAACCCAGAGCCTTAACCTCCTCCCTACCTAAATGGGGTAAATATGGTGGAAGGTGGAGTTTAATGCATGGGCACGTACAATGTAAACTTCTCAAGCAAGTTATGTAGAGTGGCCAGTCAGTGGCTCTGATGATGACGTCCCGTCCCATATAAAGTGGGTGATGTAAGAGGTTTCCAAACTGGTATTTGAATCCATAACACAGCTTTTAGCATTAAAATGATTATAACATAAGCTGGGACGACTTGCAGGAGTTGATCTTGTGCAGTACAGGAGTTCGGGAGTTTCTCCTTTACAGATGATGAATTACAGCAAGCTAAACACAAGACCTCAAGGGTCAATCACTGTACTGCACAGAACAGCAGGGATGTATGAAAATAATTTTAAATAAATAAATAAAAATCGCCCAGAGTTCTACACCAATGTTCTGCTTGGGTGCCGGATTCAGACCTAATCAAAAGTGCAAACCACCTCGGAGAATCCCAGTAAACAAAAGGTAATAGTGTTCTTGATACGTTTGTTGTAGAGAAATTCCATTCCCATGTTGGGAAAAGTCTTCGGTGGAAATAACACAACCAACACAACAACTCTTTTCCCAAATCTACAAAAAACTACACACTCCAACACCTAGTGTACAGCAAAAGTATTCCACACCAGTACCTCGGTTTTAGCATTTTAGAAGCTATTAGCAACTATGGTTTTTTTCCCCTCTCCAAGTACAAGAGCTAAAAGTAGAGAGAGGGGAAAAAAAAGAAAGAAAAAAAAAGAGATGAGACGTGGGACGTTTCAGATTAGCAGCCGGGTAATGAAAAACAATTGTGATCTCGGTGGTCTTTCCACTGCAGGAGTAAAGCGAGTTTCAAAATCAGACATGCGCCTCATCTGAGATGAAGCCTCCGAAAAAGCCAATTACACCCACAATAATACCTATGAAGCGCTCTCAACACGGATCAGTGATCACACACACACACACACACACACACACACACACACACACAAGAAAAGTCTGAGAATGAAACAGGAAAACAGACGGCCTCAGACAGAATAGACCGACTTTAAAAACAAAATCCAGACCCCATGACACTCGTGACACCTGGGATCCATCTCAGATCCACAATTCACTTATTATATCCATCTATCAGAGCGGCGTCGCTATAAATCATTAGCGAAATGATGGATTGAGCAGCAGAGAGGGAGGCAGAGAATGATCTAATCTCCAACTCTAATCTCAGAAACGGATGTGTGGACGATTCGAGATCTCGAATCCGTTTAGAGATCTTTTTTTCCCCCCCGACACCAGGATCAAACAGAGACTGCGGAAGGAGATCGGAGTCGAGGTGGGGTTTCCCCCCCCCTCCCAGCCGAGTTTCAGAGGACAGGGGAAATGGGAAACGTGCAGAATCCAAAATCTCGTCTCCAAATCTCGATATGCAGAGTCTCATCTCTTCAGATTAATAAATACAGAGATTCAATGCTTTAATAGGGTTCCTTCATCCTCTTAGTGAGAGGAAGATAGCCAGAGGAGTGTAAAAACACACACACACACACACACACACACACACACACACACAGAGAGAGAGCTCCATCTCTCGAAGCGCCATCAGTCATAAACAAACCACTCCTGCAATTCTTCCCCTGCTGAGAGCCTGTAACTCAATCCAACACACAGACAAAACAAAACACCAACAAACACACACGCTACAGGTCTAACACAATGCAGCTCTGTGTAACACAAAGTAGGCGTAGCCAAAACACACAAAAATAGACAGTGTGTGGGTGTAAATTCTTCAGTTCTGGCTCTGACAGTTCCTCGGCCTCAGCTACATCACTCCAGTTCAAAATCCACTAGAGGAGTATCAGTTTATCCGATTGGTTTTTTTTTTACTTCACAGCTGTTTGTATTCAATTTGTAATTTTCCAAATGATAAAACACGACGCTACTTTTAAACCGCTGTATGACTGGTGTCCCCTATTTTTTCTTGACCTCGCGCAAGAAAATGACTTCACCGTTGCAAAGTTTAGGCGTCATGTCGACTTGTTAGCATACACGTGCAGGCTCGCGGATTTTCTGTGCTATTCTACAGGAAATCCATCAAAAATCCCCAGAGTTCAGATGTCAAAAAAAGAAAAGATGCTCTCGAAGTTGAAATGTACTCATGCCTGGCTGAGACAGAGGAGGGGAAGCCTCTCAGGAGGTTTTGCGAGTCAGAGAGATATGATGGTGCGTAAGCGCGCGACGAGGGTTGCGTATGTTGCGCACGTAGCGGCTCCGCATCGACACCCCGAGCACGTAAGGCCACGGTAATTACATCGCCAGCTCTGATATTTTATCCACTGTGAAACGGAGCATTTGATTGAATTACAGCACACAGGACCTCACCCGGACGGCTTTTTTCTTTTTTTTTTAGCTCGGCAAAGGTTTACCTACACGCAGACGCGTTAAACTAGCAAAAGTTTTAAACAATTAAAATAATTAATCCGCTTTTCTCTCCGTTTTTTTTTTTTTTTGCTCACGTGACTTTCTCTCTCAAGGCTGATTCAATAGCTTGAAATTTGATTTGCACCTTTGGGAGGTGTTTATCCCATGTAACAAAAATAAATAAAATCCTGCTAATTTATCATTATTATTATTAGCGTTATCATCGCTCAGCAGCGGGAGACGGGAGGAGTCTGCACGCAAGGCCTTTGCGTAACAGGAATACTAGTGGGAAAAAAAAAAAAAGTTGTTCAAACAAGCTCGAAGTTTCAGCTCCCTGAGCATCCTTGGGCGTAAATTTTTAATGCTACACCGGCGCTCGGAGGTGTGGAGACTCTCAGGCCAGAGGAGAAGCGATCGACCGCTAGGTTCTCCTACAAGAGGGAAATGAGGTAGGGAAGGTATTTGATTGTAGACTTTGCTGTCTGTCCTCTGCCTAAAAAAAAAAAAAAAAAAACGGCAAGAGAAAAAAACAACAGGAATCCGTCTGAAGCGACTGGTTACCTGTTACCTGGGACAAAACTTCTGTCCTCCAAAAGTGTAAGAGAAAAGCTCAATTAACGCACCCCAGATGTCTTCATGCTCATCGATCTGCCTGGAATAAAGCAAAACAGGCATCCGGGACGCTTTCAATCGGTCCTCGTTTCCTGAAGGCCAAGCTCGGGTTCGCGGCGGGGAAAAATCCATGATCGACGGATGGAAATAACCAGCGTGAATACGCAAACCAGCCGCGAGCCATTCAGTCCCGCTCGCTCCCACGCAGGCCTCGGAAATGCCACCCAGCTCCGAGGACGGGTCAATCGTACGGATCAGCAAAAGGCAGGGAGGCGTTCGTTATGATTCAATCGCTTCAACAATTAGTCTTTGAGATGAAAGGATAAAAAAAAAAAAAATAAAACATCTCCCAATGCCTGAAGGTCCACAGTCGAGACAGTGCAGTCTCACTTTCATCTCAATTCATAAATCTTTTTCTAATATATAGTGCGTGAAATTATTCTTTACCTACAATTTCTTGTGAGGAAAACAACATGACAAATCTGGCCATATGCACAATCACCAACAAGCTGCCCACTCAATATACCTACCAGGAATAACTTTAGGACCACCTGCCTAATGCTGTGTTGGTTCCCCTTTTGCCGCCATCGAGCATCGACAGAATTAACAGAACCACATGGAGCTGAAAAAAAAAATAAATCAGGTCTCCCAATACTTCATATTCTGTACATTATATATGTACATACATAATACTGTATGTGTTTTTCCAGTGTGCATCCACTACACCGACAATATCGCCTGGATGATCGGATGTGCTGCGTTCAGCCGTTTCTCTCGTCTGAAACGATCACAGATACGAGGACCGTCACGAAACCCGCGACAGCTGGGCTTGCCGACCTCCGATTACTGTATAAACCCATACGCAATGTCATTTTTCTGTGGAATTCTCCTGACGTAAGCACAAGCAGCGGGTCAGCCTCAGCCTCGGCAGCTCTCTCGGTCACGGCTTGAGAACAGAAACGCATGCAAACGCTGCAAAATAAATAAAAAACCCACAATGCTCCTCTGCAACGTAAGCAAGCGAGATAAATTCCTATATATGTATTTACTTCATTAAATTATTTATTGATCAAACTGCACCATGTTTTTCCTCCGTCATCTGTTTCAGCCTGTCCACAGGTTTTTATCTTATTTCTATTCGGGGTTTTAACCATGCTGTGATTTTGGAGTTTTATCTCCGAGCACCAGGTTTATACTGGTTTCAATCATTTCTATTGATCGTCATTGCGAAAACCATCCCACAAAAAATGATATTTGAACCAGACGACATCATTGGACGTTTGAAAATTGGGCTGGGCCTCTCCAGGACCTTCAGAGTCGTCTTTTGTTATCTTGGCTGTGTGCTTAAAGTCGTTGTCCTGTTGGAAGATGAACCATCGCCCCAGTCTGGGGTCCAGAGTGATCTGGAGTAGCATTTTAATCAAGGACTTTTCTGGCCATTGCTGCATTTATCTTTCTCTCGATCCTAAACAGTCTCCCAGTTCCTGCTGCTCAAAAACATTCCCACAGCATGGTGCTGCCACCACCATGCTTCACTGTAGGAGTGGATGAGGAAGGGCTTCCGTCTGGCCACTCTACCACACAGGCCTGATTGGTGGAGAGCTGCAGAGATGGTTGTTCTTCTGGGAGGTTATCCTCTCTCCACAGAGAAATGCTAGAGCTCTTTCAGAGTGACCAACGGGTTCTCCGTCACCTCCCTGACTAATGCCCTTCTCCCCGATCGCTTAGTTTTTCCTGGTGGTTCCAAACTTCTTCAATTTATGGATGATGGAGTACACAGTGCTCATTGGGACCTTCAATGCTGCAGATCTATTCCTCGATACGATCCTGTGTGATCTGAAATGCACTGTTAACTGTAGGACCTCATAAAGACAAGTGTGTGCCTTTCCAAATCATGTCCAATCATCTGAATTCATAGGTGGACTCCAATCAAGTTGTAGAAACATCAAGGATGATCAGTGGAAATGGGATGAGCTCCAGTGTCATGCTGAAGGCTCATGCTGAAGGCTCCACTCCAGCTCAAGTGTCATGCTGAAGGCTGTGAAAACTTACATACATGTGATTATTATTAACTATTATTTTAAATTTGCAAGGATTTTATCCCCTATTAATTCATTCAGAATATTCTACATACACTAATCTTGTGTATATAAGATTCCAAAATTATTGGCACCCTTGGGAAAGCTTATGGGGGAAACAATATAGTCTGTGTGGATAAATCAAAATACATTTGTTTACAAACTGACAAACTACTGTTTCTTAAGACAACAGCCTAAAGTCAGTCAATTCCATTCTCTCTCTCTTTCTCTCTCTCCAGCAGTCTGCACTTTATTGCCAGTATAACGTTTGTTTTTATGTTTTTCACTATCATTTAATCCTTGTATTAGCGTTTTGCCTATTAACTGCTTAGTCAATATTACACGTGAAGCAGCCAATAAAAGCTCATTAAACAAGAGTCGGAAAACAGAAGAAGGAGGGAGAGAGAGAGAGGAAGGAGAAGAAAGACAATAAGCTGAAAGAGAGAGAGGTCGGATAGGGAATTAATGAATGAAAGTCATTCTGCATATATAATTGTCTGCATTCTAACCCTGATCATGATTCTTGGCTTCTTCAAATAATTAAACATAATCGACAGTAATAATGGTGAGTTTAGTTAAATTGGGCTAATTGGCTAATGTATGCTGAGCCCATATTAGTTTTTAATTGCCAACATCCAGCGCATAGAGGCCCAGACAGTGAGTTTCACAGTGTATGGGAGATTTTTTTGATTTCGTGTTGAGTTTAATTATGTATAGTTTCAGAAATAAACCTTTAATTAGGCGGACCATTACAGAAGCACGAACAACTACGTTCAATAATCGTTAAATAAAAGAGAACAGGGGTACGAGACAGAAGGAGACCGAGGGGAGAGGTTAGGTCGAGGAGATCTGTGTTCTGTGGCCATGTCCTACACCACACACACACACTGATCGATCTGGGAAGAATTTCTGAGTTGGGGAATTTTTGGCTCGTGCTGCGTTTGTGTGTGTAGCGCACACACGCTTTCTTCTGAGTCATGCTAATAGGACCTACCATTAACCTAAATAAGAACAAGGATGAAGAGAAACAAAATCCTAATGACCACAGTCAGTATTATAAAGTGCAACCAAATAGTCCATAATAAGTGGGTGTGTCTTTAAATGCACATATGCGAAGGAGAGTGTATAGGAGGGGGCGTGTCTTTCAGCCGAGATGGGTATATCCCAGTGTAAATATGCTAATTAGGGCAGTTTGTACATAGTCCGTGCACATAGACCAAGTTCTTAGTGGGCGTGGCTTTCGGTCTACATACTTGTAAAAAAAAAAAAAAGCCGGAGTCGGCGTGACTCTCTTGACGGGATGTTTGTTTGAATATGCTAATTAGGGTGGTCCTAAGTGGGTGGGACTTTCAGTCCAAAACTGGGTCTCTGAGTGGGCATGCCTCAATGTAAATATGCTAATTTGAGTGTTCCTAGGTGGGCGTGTCTTTTAATGTTCTTATGCAAATGAAAGTGGCTCAAAGTAGGCGTAGCTTTAATTTGCATATGCAGACTAAAAATAGGCATGTCTTTCCGTGTACATAGACCAAGTTCTTAGTGGGTGTGGCTTTCGGTCTACATACGTGAAAAAAAAGCGCCAGAGTCGGCGTGACTCTGTTGACGGGATGTTTGTTTGAATATGCTAATTAGGGTGGTCCTAAGTGGGTGGGACATTCAGTCCAAAACTGGGTCTCTGAGTGGGCATGCCTCAATGTAAATATGCTAATTTGAGTGTTCCTAGGTGGGCGTGTCTTTTAATGTGCTTATCTAATGAAAGTGGCTCAGAGAAGGTGTGGCTTTCAGTTTACACATACAAATAAGAGTGTCTCAGAGTGGGCGTGGCTTTCTGTGTACATATGCCAATTAGGCTGGTTCTATGTGGGCATGACTTTAAATCTACATATGCAAATGACAGTAGGTCTGAGTGGGTGTGCCTCTCAGTGTACTTATGCAAATGAGAGTGGCTGTGAGGGTGTGGCTTTCAGTCTATAGATACGTATACATATATACACACACACCATATAGAGTCTTTGCATTAAAAAACAATCAGTGCGCGCATGCACAAATGTAAACATAAATAATACTGTCACTATCGAGCACACACACGCACAATTTCTATTTGATTAGCTGTGCTGATGACGCCCTTTCATGAGTGAACAAAAGCTCTGATCTTCAAAGTCATGTTCTTTTTGCGTCCCTGAAATCAAACTGATGCAAAACCCCCTCCACAATAAACAAATCAGCAAATGCACCCCTCAGTCCCCCCCATTCCCCCCACCCCACTTTCCACTGCACTTTTATTTTCTTTCCACTTACCCAAGCGTACCAATGTATATACCGTGGTCGGCCCCCTTACCCCCCCCCTCCTTCAGGATAATTGGTCCGTCTGAAAAGATCACAGGTTCTATTGGGCTGAGCGAATATCAAAAAGCCTGTTGTTTAGAGGAGTGCTAATGGAAGAAGAGGTCGCGCTACAGGCAGATGTACTGCAGAGGTGCAAATGGCAGAGACGTTGCTCACAACGTTCACATTCAGCAGGAGCCTCGTACGCCAAAATGAGTCACTCTATCTTCTTATAGGTCTTTTTATGTAGCATGCACGGCAGATGTTTCTAAGAAGCCAGAGGCAAATTTGTGCGAGAAAAAACAATGAAAAAAACACATGGAATGAAGAAGTAGTGACACAATGACAGAGATGAAATGAAAATTGGGTAATGACACAAAGACGCAGCTTGGGAAGTGACACCATAATGCAGATTGGGCACCGACATGATGACACAGCTTGAGCAATGACAATAATGCAGCTTGAAATAATGACGCAGTTTGGGTAATCACGATGACGCAGTTTGGGTAATGCCAAAATAATGCAGCTTGAAATAATGACACGATGACGCAGCGTGGGTTATGACATCATAATGCAGCTTGAAATGATGTGGCGGGGGGACACACGGATCCGAAGACATGAAGTTGCAGATCAACCAACAAGACATTTGATGCAGATCTGGCTGCCATAATAGAGGAGCAGGAGCTGTAATTCAGGTGTGTTGAAGAATGGGGATGGCAGATTAGTCCTAACATTAACATATTATTAACAGATGAGTGCATTAACACAATGCAGTGATTTGCAGCTGCGATACAGGGAGGAGCTGCTGCTCGACTAAATGACTCAAGTGACCAGGGACGATGGTGTGTTCCCCGGCGCTGTGGTGCACATTTTTATTAGGAAGGGAAAAGATACGCTCATTTGTATGCGCTAACTGGTGGCTTAAATACGGAGGGGAAAAAATATTTTCGGTATTATACCCTTTCATCACCTCAAAGTCAGCAGCAAAAAAACCTAGACAACCTTTTAAAACGTGCCTCCCGCTGACTAGCCAGTGTTTCATGTTCATTGTTTTGAGATGAACGTTAGCATGTGGGAGCACACCAACGTGCACGCACATGGAGAGACGCCTCCATCGCCACGGCGGGAGTGTGTTGGCCTGTCAATCACGTTCAGCAGCACGTGGGACTGGACGTGTGGAAAAGAGCTGCATTACTGAAAGGCAGCCATGTTGGGCGAACAAGAAAAGAGAAATCCTTAAGGTGAGTGTGTGTTTGTGTGTGTGTGTGTGTGTGTGTGTGTGTGTGTGTGTGTGTGACTGTAGTGGTGAGACATCATTTAACACCATCAAGCCCTTCATGACAAGGGCACCTGCGTTCCCATCAAGAGAAATGATGAAGTGTGGGTGGGGATGAAATGGAAAATGGTGTGTGTGTGTGTGTGTGTGTGTGTGTGTGTGTGTGTGTGTGTGAGAGAGGAGAAAGTGTGTGTGTAGTAATGAAGAAAGCAGAGCTAATGAAACAAATCCTCGAACAATACAACCACTTCTGCTCTCTCCTTAACCTCTATCCATCTGTCTGTTTCTTCACCAAACTCTCTGGAGACAAAACACACACCTCGGTGAGAGAACACACACACACACACACACACACACACACACTTATAAAAACAGATGCACCCACAGGAACAGGACGGGATGTTAGGATGTGCGTGCTCACGAGAGTGTGAAGGCGTGAAGCAGAGACGATGTTCCAACAGGATTTCAGACGGGAAAAAAATATCAGTGAAGACATGTTTGAATTTGTAAGTGAGAGAGAAATAGAGAGAGAGAGAGAGAGAGAGAGAGAGAGAGAAAGAAAGGTTTTAATGCCGGAAATGTATTTACAGTGGGAGCGCAAATCGGGTAATGACAAGGTGCCAGCTGAGATAACAATACAGTTCAGAGCTCAGAAGAAAAACAAGGTTGCAGATCAGGTAACAGTCGGATTCGAGACATGCACAAAGGGGATGGAATGAACAGTTTTTTTATATAAAAAAAAATATAAATAAATAAAAAAACGTCTCCTGATGCTATATTTTAGCTCAGTGGATAAAATGTTGGACGTCTGATCAGAAGGTCATGGGTTCAAATCCGAGCACCACCAAGCTGCCACTGGGCCCTTGAGCAAGGCCCTTACCCCTCAATTGCTCAGATGTATACCTGAGATAACTAAGTTTCTGTGGAAAACTTTTCAAACACACACACACACCTGGAGCTTCCTTATAACCCTTGAAAAAGCACCTCCACACCCGCAGCAGTCACACTGACCCCGTGAAAGTCGCCCATACACTCCGGCTATACCGCCTACTAAAGCAGAACTGGTAGCTACATCGATCCAGGCCCTCGTTCTCCGTCTCCCCGTCTCTCGCTACAACGTTCCTCAGCTGCCGTTTGGCCCAGAGGTGTGTGATCTGTTTCAGAGGGAGGTGAATTGCAAAAGCAAAAAAAAAATAAATAAGAAAATGTTTTATTCATGCAACTTTTAAAAAGACTGTAGGGAACGACTGCCATTCCTGTGGCTCCTTCCTTCGCTCCTTCCCTCCGTCTCTCCCTCAGCGCTCTACAACCAGGCCTGAATAAAAGCCGTTCGGAAATACTGGTACGACAGGAAGTTGGGTATGCAAAGAAAAAAAAAAAAGAAAAGAACTGTGAGCATCTAAGCAGTGTACAGATGTTAGGATCACACCACTTCAACCTCCTCAACCGCAACCCCCACCCCCCGTGTGGGCCGATCCAGAAACGGCGAATTCTTTTATCCAATCGTTCCTTGTTCTGTTTCTTTTCTAACTTCCCTTCAACATTTGTTCTCCCTTCACTTCATCATTCTTTTCCCTTCCCCTCAATTCTTATCCTGCATCTTTCCCCTCTTCCCTCTGTATCCCTCTCTCATCACCTCTCATTCCTAATAACATTTTCCTTTCATCTTCCCTTCTCATGTGTTCCCATCTCCTCCCTTCGTTTCCCTCCTCTTAACTTTTACCTCCTTGTTTTCCCTTTTCCCCGTCTATCCCTCCTCACTGTGTCTTCCTTTACCTTCACATGTCTTATTTCCTAAAGATTTTTTTTGTCATTTATCTTCCCCTAACATCTCTTCCTCACCTCACCTTCATTCTCTCTTCCTCTCCACTCTCTATCTTCCTCATCTGTAGCCGTATTCAAATTTTCCTTTCCTTATATCTTGTTCCTGCTCGTCTGGCTTTCTATATACCTCATGTTTTGGCATTTCCATCTCTTGTTTTTTATCTATCTATCTATCTATCTATCTATCTATCTATCTATCTATCTATCTATCTATCTATCTATGATCAACAGATCATAGAAATCTCTCTCTCTCAATCTATAGATAATGTAGTCTCTAGCAATCCAAAGAAAGCTAAATGCCACCCAAATTAGTGGGCGGGGCTTGCTAAGGCACTGAAAAGTGCAAAAGGAAAGCTTTTTACAGAGTTTGGAGGGAATGCAAATCCAGATTTTATCCTGTTCGAGAATAATTAACATTCTGATTAAAATTCCCTGCACAGGGGCGAGGTGGCACAGAATGCTCCTGTGAAATGCAAATCCCTAAACTGAGAGACCAAGATAAAGAGAGAGAGAGAGAGAGAGAGAGAGAGAGAGAGAGAGAGAGAGAGAGCGAGAGAAAAAGGCTAGACTTAGGGGGGAAAAAAAGGCAGCATCAAATTCGTCATCACTCTGCATCAAAACAGTGGTGTACTATAAATCATTAAAAACCTGCTTAACCATGCACAGCATTCATCTTTGGTTTTGGCCTGTCTGAGAAAATAACACATAAGACTAATCCTCTGGACAGGATGTAAGAAAAACTCCACTTCCTGTCTCTACTTTTAAGGGTTTTTTCACTTCAGTGCTGTGATGGATTTCTGCATGGCAAGAAATAATAAATACACCTTAGCTAGCTGAGCAGAATAATACATCAGCCGGCGAGAGGCTGTTTAAAATTCATCGTTCTCAGAACGGCGGTCGCGTATTAAACCTCGCCGCTCGGCCTCGGCAGAGGAACCGCGCTAGGGAAGGGGGTAGATGCGGCGACGAGCGTCTCCACGAGCGGAGATGAAGACGTCGACGCGCACGCGGATCCTAAGCAAAACGAATGCGAGGTGTAGCCATATGTGAGATTGAGGTAAATGTAAACAAACGATTAGCGCTGCCGGATCGTATCAGGCGCCGGGGGGTAGTGGTGCTGCCAGGATGGAATGTTCCGGATGGCAGCAGACACATGCTTGCTTATTATTTCTCCAGTCTCAGTTTTCTGAGTGCTGAAGAATAACTCCGAATAGATGAGTCGCAAGGAATAAGGGAGTGCGTTTGTAGAGAGTCAGGGATGTGAGCGAGGGCTATGATGGGGATCAGCAGCGTTGGACAGGCTGAAGATTGATGTTGAGACGATGTGAGACCTTTGACGTAATTCTAGACTCCTTTAATTAATCATTATGGTAACGTTTTTCGAAGTGTTCAACATACCGAACTCAAATCTCTCATCTTGCTCAAATGTTAGGAGGACCCATGATCTTAAATGTAATTCTAGTTGTGGCAGGCCAATAGGGCCAGAAAGGGCTTCTCTGTCAAAATCACTGATTTGCGTTTTAATATTTTTTCCCCATGAATGAGTCAAATTATTCCCAAAGGTCCATTCTCTTCTCTCACTTGTGCTGCCTCCTGTAGCGTTTTTTTATATTCGAATTTTCAATCCAATTAAATTTCAGACCAGTTGGACGCTGGCAAGACGTGATGTGAGGGCGGAAATTTAAATGGATAGAAACGGGATGCATATTGAGCCTTTAGAATTAGCATTGCGAGCACCTGCCGCTTTAAAACCATAACAATGAAGCTGTTGCTTCAACCAATCAGATCGTGAGTTGCCCATTCCAGAGCCATCTAGCAGGCGTACAAACTTTCTCTCGGCTTCTCACATTAGGAGTCTCCACAGCGGATTTGGCACATGTTTTACGCTGGATACCCTTCCTAACACAACCCTCCCCATTTATCCAGGCTTGGGACGTACAATAAGGTCGGCATTTTCATGTCCTTTGATTGGACGGTCGGAGAGCGCACTAGTCAGAGCTCGCAAACTGCTTCTTTAGCAACTAAAGTGCAAAATTAAATATATTGGATTTAATAGCTGAGGTGAGAGATGGATTTGGATGTGGATACAAGGACAAGTACAAGATGGACTTTTCTTTTTCCTGTAGAATCTGCACAAAAACACACAATTTGCCTTTCATCGAAATCCCCAAGAAAACCGTAATGCACAAAACAAATGCACAGAAAACACCGGGGCTCTTTATATTAAGAGGGTAAATATCGATGCTTCTGTTAGAGATGGTGTATGTGGGCGGTGCAGCTGCGGCTACAGTGAAAGGAGACGTGTTAAATAGAGTTCATCAGATTTCTTGCTTTATTAATACCATTCATTCTCACTGTATGAGATTCCTGTCAGCGCTGCAGCGCTCTGGTGTAATGCGTTTCTCTAGAATATTGATGGTTTCTCTAGACGTGATGTCATAATGATGGTGTTGAGAGGTGGATGGACTCAGGTGGGACGTTAATGAAGGTCTAGGTGTGAAATGCACGGCCCGACTGAAATTTTAAGTCCGATTTATAAAGAAACATGTCCCTAAAATGTCATTCTGGACTATTAAAAAAAAATAGGTTATTCACAAGTTATTCAAATCACCAAACTTAATTCTGGACTATTAAAAATGTATATTTAATTGTCCAAAAAGGTTCAGTTACATTTTTTATAGCTTATTGTTTTATAGCTGAGCCATTTCTATGATACCCAAAAGTATGTGGACACCCATAAGTAGCTCTTTTACACAGAAATGGGAGCACATAATTGTATACGAAGGCCCTGTATGGCGTTCCTACAGGAAGTCATGGTGTGTTGGAATTGGAGTAGAAGAACATGAGATTGACCTTAAATAGTCTCTGATTGTAGCAGAGGTGGTTTTCTTACCTTCGGATCGGCAGTGAGCAGTTTGAACGCGACGTACACCTGGTTCTCCTTCACTCCTCCTCCCAGGTCCAGGAAGTTTGCCGGCTTCCCTCCGTGCAGGTCGATGATATCACACGTCGCCATGGCAAGGCCGGCACCATTGACTGCAAAGGCATAATTCATCATAATAATTAATCATAGTCGGTGTGCGGTTTTTCTGCATTATTCTACGATGGGAAATGATTGTTAAAAAAATAAAAAAACTGGAAGGGAAAAACATCTGCACACAATTTCCTGCAAGCGAATGTATAAACTGCAGGCAGGCAATGCAAGGTTGTGGACCTGGAGAACACTGTATGAAGCAACAATGAGCTGTAAATGTCAAAGCACAGGGTGAAAGAGCACAGATGCAGTCCTGCACACTAACAACACAGAGGCACTCGAGAGCAAAAAATGTTAAGCGGATACAACATAGCAAAACGACGAGCTTTATTCAAGGCAAACGGGATCACAACTCTGAAATAAATGCCAACATAGCATGGATGGGTAATGAATCGCATTAAATACTATACAAGTATATAAATATACAAGTTTGATTTGTTAAGTAAGTGGCATAAAAAGACACCAGATAACAATACACAGTTTCAAAGTCATTACATATCTATAATGAAAATCTACTCGTCATTAAATATCAGTGGTTGATGTGATGTTTTCAATTCAGAATATTAAGCAGCATTTGTAAGACGGAGTAGCTTAATCATAAACATTAGACACCGAAATACGTTAAATAACATCTCGGTTTAACAATTAAATCAAATCGAAAACGCTAATACGACAGTTGTAAAATGAGACAAAAAATTTGTAAGAATCTAATAGCAAACTCACATTAGAAACATACACAGGTAACCTATGCAGGGAACCTCATACAGGAAACTCAAATAGAGATGTGAATAGGAAACTCAACTAGAGATGTGAATAGGAAACTCAACTAGAGGTGTGAATAGGAAACTCAAATAGAGGTGTGAATAGGAAACTCAAATAGAGATGTGAATAGGAAACTCAAATAGAGATGTGAATAGGAAACTCACATAGAGGTGTGAATAGGAAACTCAAATAGAGATGTGTAAGGGAAACTCAAATAGAGGTGTGAATAGGAAACTCACATAGAGGTGTGAATAGGAAACTCAAATAGAGATGTGAATAGGAAACTCAAATAGAGATGTGAATAGGGAACTCAAATAGAGATGTGAATAGGGAACTCAAATAGAGATGTTATTAGGAAACTCAAATAAAGACGTGATTAGGAAACTCGAAGAGAAATGTGAATAAAAAAACTCAAATAGAGATGTGAATAGGAAACTTAAATAGAGATGTGAATAGGAAACTTAAATAGAAATGTGAATAGGATACTCGAATAGAGATCTGAATAGGAAACTTAAATAGGAAAAACACATAGAAAACTCAGACAAAACTTTAAATAGGTAACTCAAAACCTTAAATAAAAAGCACACATAGGAAACACACATAGGAAGCCATAACATAGAGGTGTGAATAGGGAACTCAAATAGAGGTGTGAATAGGAAACTCAAATAGAGATGTGAATAGGAAACTCGAATAGAGATCTGAATAGGAAACTTAAATAGAGATCTGAATAGGAAACTCAAATAGAGGTGTGAATAGGAAACTTAAATAGAAATGTGAATAGGATACTCGAATAGAGATCTGAATAGGAAACTTAAATAGGAAAAACACATAGAAAACTCAGACAAAACTTTAAATAGGTAACTCAAAACCTTAAATAAAAAGCACACATAGGAAACACACATAGGAAGCCATAACAGAAAACTAATACAGAAATGTAAGTAGGAAACTAAAATAGGAAACACATAGCAAACACACAGGAGAAACCCACAAAAACAGAAAACAGAAATAGTTAACATGCATATAAAACTCGTACATTAAACTCAAAAGGGGAATCTCGTACAGGAAACATCTAAGTTGCTCGAATGACAAACACATAAGAAACTAAAAAAAAAAAAAAATTTGAACCTTAAAGAGTAAACCCAAACAGGAATCTCAAACAGAAAAAACGTTTATGGTAAACAGCCGGAAAAGTACACCAGCAATAAAAAGTCCAAAATGAACGGCCCCATGACAAGTTACAGCAACACAAAACTGTATCATTCACAGCAACAGCTACGGAGCATAAACGCATCCTATAGTCCATCAGGCACAAGAAAACAATTAGTCGAGCGAGTACTAACTGTGCAGAACACAAGTCGAATTCTCAATCATCCTGCAAACAGATGGATAAGTGAATTAGATTAAACGCGTACTGGACACCGGCGACAGTAGCAGTTGCGGCGTTAGCTGGGCCATTGAGTCTGCCTAATTAGTCCATGCTGTAACGGAGCCAAGTGTTCAAGTGTTTTCCTGCGGCTAATTCCTGCCTCCCAGACGAAAGGCTGGAGCTTGGCAAGAACTTGAAAAAGGAAAAAAAAAGAAAAATTGTTCTTTCAAAACTTACACACAAACTGCCACCTTGATGAGTAGGAATACAAGTGTGTGTGTGTGTGTGTGTGTGTGTGTGTGTGTGTGTGTGTGTGTGTGAATGAAAAAGAGAGAGAGTTTTTGTGCGTGTGCGCATACACTTGAGTTTTCATGCTTTCTGGCATCTCTTTTGTTCAACACTTTAAAAAAAAAAAAGAAAAAAAGAAAAAAAAAAAGGTTTTTATGTCTTTTATGCCTACTGAGAAGCTGCTTTAATGACGACTAGAACAATCTCTCAGCCAATCTGCCCGGTTCCAGGCACTTTTTCGAGGCCTTTCTCTTGCTAATTGGAAGTCGGTGCTTTTGGCAGGTTCCATCAGACGTAGAAACACATTTGGTAATGCCTTAATAAAGTCACATTTATAAAGATGGGATCTAAATAGAAACGCAGTTCTTTGAAGCGGGCGCTTTGATAACGCCCTAAATGTGTGCTGCTTCTTAAATGGATTCTAGAATCTGGTCTGGAAAAGCGACGCGGGCTTGTCTTTTAAAAGGTTTTTCTGCTTCCACGGAGTCGACAGGTACTGCGAAGGATGTCGCAATATTTTTCAATAAGACGCGCGACTCACGAAAAAAATGAACACCAAACCTGTACAACCGGTGGTCCGTCAGCAGGTTCTGATCCGAGATGAGAATGAAAGGAGAATCTAGAATAAACTCATGTTGACGGTACTGAAACCTCAAGTGCCCTGCTTTATACTTGGATAGATGGATGGATGGATGGATAAAAAGTAAAGGGGATAATTGACTGTAAAAGGACAGACAGACAGACAGACGGACAGACCGACATGCAATAAGGCAAGCAATAAATACAACAAAATACTAAAAATGTAAAGGTAGGATAAAGAAAAAAACCCTGTGTGCGCGTGTGTGTGTGTGTTTGTTGGGGGGGGTGTTTGTTGAGTCTTTGCAAAGACTCTCAAAGACTGTTTTATCAAAAATGATTAATAAAAAAGGCTGGAATTAATAAATGAAGTTAATTAAAAAAGGAAATAGTAATAAGGAGTGACACTGAATGTCCATTGGTTACAGTGCCATCACTGTTATTAACTCTGCATAGGATGTGCAAACTGTTCAGCTGTTTAAACAGAAATGCAACACACTCACCAAAGCAAGCGATGTTGCCATCCAGGCCGATGTATTTGAGGTCGTATTTGGCCGCCTCGGTCTCCGTGGGGTCGCTTTCGGCCGTGTTGTCCATGGCGAAGACGTTTTTCTGCCGGAACTCTGCGTTGTCGTCAAAGTTGATTTTGGCGTCGAAGCACACGACTGAGAAAAGGCATTAGAGTCGGCGTTTTGTTTCTGTTCTGACACACTTTACCATCTACTGAGCTTCAAATGAGCTGGGCTGCATCTATACAACACGGCTAACCAATCACATTCTACAAATAATCCACTTGTTTGACATTTGTTTCATGATGCATCGTTTTAGGGTAATATAATGTACTACAATCTGAAATAAGAGCTGGAGATTATACCGTGAGCACATTAGAAATCGCAGGAAAGAAGAGTCTGGCCGAGAGTTGTGAGAGTGTAGAGAACGAGAAAAAGGTGCGCTGTAGCTAACGGATGAGTTTCGCCTCCTGATGGTCAATAAACAATGTGTTGTGATCTCCCGAGCTCTCAGCACCTCTGCTGCTATGCTAATAGGACGTATCACAACGCTAAGGAGACCGAGGCAATGCGGATTAACAAGGCAGAGGTAGAGCTGCATCCTCCTGTAGACAGAACAGGAAAAGAACGCCTGGTATTATTTAATCGGACTCTGATTTTGGACTATGGAGGAGTTCGATCAAATTGAATTGAATATTTTTCCATTGCATAGAAGTGAAATCGGATCGCGCCGCATCATGATTGGGTGAATCGGTGCACATCGCATCAGTAGCTGCTTAACATGCGTCTTTACTGGATCGTATCGCTGGCTATGCATCGAGACGCGAATCGCATCGGCCTCAGTCATGGAGATCCGCATATATATATGTGTTAATGAAGATACAGCAACATGGTCAAATCCAAAGGAAACATCTCTCTTGTACGTTCCTTTGAATATATCCCACATACCCCTAATGAACCTCCCTGCCTCTTCGTTAAAACGACAACGATCCCGCAAACCAGGCCTCTGCATTTTCGATCTCGTCCTGTGATCAATCTTCTCGCTCTGAATCGCAAAAGCCTGAAGATGCCATCAGTGACGGCCGTGCGGCTTAATGGCTTCTGTGCCGATCGGCGTGATCATTCATGCATTTTGGGGCCGTGATGCTGTTCGGAGGAAAAGAGATTGAAGTACACGAGTCCCCGAGCTCATCGGGGAAATAGCGAGTACTAGCGCTCCGTCTCTCGTCGAGCCAAAACCAGACTCCTACTTTCTGAGATGAGCTCTCACTCATGCCGCGAGGAGACGAGGAGCGGAATGATGGAGAAAGCAGCTCTAATCAGCTTCGGGGTCTCGCTTCGTCCCCATTCACTCCATCGCTCCTGTCCTACTAAACTCCCAAATCGTTTCACAAATCCCGCAATGACTTTTTCTCTCCCTGATCATCTGCATCTCCAGCCGCGAGCTCATCCTGCTCGATGCGATCATTCACGACTTTCGCATTTCCGGCTTTCTCACGTCGTCGTCGATCTCGGTCTTCTAGGAAGTAAATGCAGTGAACTCCAGTGAAGTAACTAAGCAGGGGTTTTTCATTACATCTGCTGACTCAGGAAATTGTTTAAATAGACATTGAAGTGGGCTGGAATGGAGAAATGTCGTCGGGTTGAGGGAAATTTAGTCCATCGATTTGATCCACTGCTAGTAGACAACTTAATGACTCTAGAGACTAAACAAAAAAAAAAGAAAAAACAACAAACCAGAAAAGCTGCTGCTTGGAGCTTTTTGGAGCTCTTCAGGAAGATTAGGAAATCTTTAGTTCCTCAAAATATTTCGGACCCCTGTGGATCCTCCAGTCTCAAGCAAAAGGTCTCCTTCACAACCACAAGATTCTGTCCCCCATAAATGACCAAACGTTTAAAAACCTGAAATCACCCCACCTTGTCCTTCGGGAGTCTCTCCGAGCGGGTTCACTTCCACCTGAGTGGCGTCGACTTTTAGGAAGAGATCGTACAGTTTCTTAATTTGATCCGCAGCCTAAGACAGAGGAGAGAGAGGAACTAATGGCAGTCGAGACAAGACAAGACCCTGTTATACACAACACACAAATAATTTACACAAAGATCTATGTATGCACATGGCCTGTGTTCATCACTACCAATAAAAGAGGTGACCCGTGTGCAACATCTTCAATAAAAGAGGTGTGGCCTGTGTATATAAGCATCAATAAAGGAGGCATAGCCTGTGTGCATGATCATCAATAAAGGAGGCGTAGCCTGTGTGCATGATCATCAATAAAGGAGGTGTGGCCTGTATTCATTATCATCTGTAAAGGAGGTGTGGCCTGTATGCATTACCGTCAATAAAGGAGGTGTATCCTGTGTGCATAATCATCAATAAAGGAGGTGTGGCCTGTGTGCATTATTGCCAATAAAGGAGGTGTGGCCTGTATGCATTATCATCAATAAAGGAGGTGCATGATCATCAATAAAGGAGGTGTGGCCTGTGTGCATTATCGCCAATAAAGGAGGTGTGGCCTGTGTGCATTATCATCAATAAAGGAGGTGTATCCTGTGTGCATGATCATCAATAAAGGAGGTGTATCCTGTGTGCATGATCATCAATAAAGGAGGTGTGGCCTGTGTGCATTATCACCAATAAAGGAGGTGTGGGCTGTATGCATTATCATCAATAAAGGAGGTGTATCCTGTGTGCATGATCATCAATAAAGGAGTCGTGGCCTGTATGCATCATCATCAATAAAGAGGTGTATCCTGTGTGCATGATCATCAATGAAGGAGGTGTGGCCTGTGTGCATAATCATCAATGAAGGAGGTGTGGCCTGTGTGCATTACTGTCAATAAATGAGGCGTAGCCTGTATGCATCATCAATAAATGAGGCGTGGCCTGCGTGCAATAACATCAGTAAAGGAGGCGTGGCCTGTATCAGTATTGTCATTCACATATACATAGATATGAAGACGTACAGGCTCGTCTGCGTCACAATGTCAAGGGAAGGATTTCTTTTTTTTTCCGCTTTGTTTATCACCTCGCTGCACTTTATTTGACTAACTCTATTCAATTATACCCAACGTGTTTAAACAGCGCTCCTTCTCCGAAAGAAATTTCATTAGTTCTGAGCGGAAGATCTGTTTGCAAATCAACCTTATTAAAAGCATTAAAAGGATGACTGTAGCAGAAATCTGACAAGCTGCACACTTGACTAATCATTTCAATTTCCTCGGGTTGTTTGAATCAATGTATGAACGCGAGCGCGCGCGCACACACGCACACGCTCGCACGCACGCACAGCCCAGGACATCTGAATCCAGTGTTCATAACCCTTGAAAATGGGCTTCATTATGTTGATTTATACAAACGCTGCATTCCAAACTAATCATCGAAAAGAGCATGGAATTACGATTTGATACGATGCAAGTGGACGGACACAGCGGATTCCAAACACTGCGTAGGAGGAGAAGCAGTGGAGGGAAAAAAAACAGAAAAGAATTAAAATAAGCAGGAGATGGCTCCTGGAGGTCGGGAGCTGGCCGTATATATATCACTGCCTGGCAGAAGTGGGATGGAGATAACCTCTAAATGTCTTTAAAGCCCAGTGAAGATTTAAATCAGGGCTTATCGTTTATAGCCACGGCAGTTACGGCACATCAGTGAGTCATTTATAGCTGAAATAAACGCCGCACAGACTACTGATGCCTCTGTGGATCGGCGATGCTCCCACTAAAGGGCAGCATACGCAGCGTTGAGCCCGAGTATTAGCGCAACAGCCGAGTGTTGTTTTGGCGCTCTGCTCCGACTCCTGCTCCATTACCTGCCTCTCCAGCGGCCCTTTGAAGCCCAAATTAGCTGCCATGCGCAGCGCCTGGTCGTCTCGAACGCCCTCGAAAATATCGATGACTTCCTGTGGAGGGAAGGATGGAGAGAGTGAAATAGAGAGAGAGAATCCATCAGTGAGGTTGATTTATTGTAGTGTGTGTTCGGATTAACATAGTGAAGGATGCAATTATACACAGAGAGTATAGGAGAGAGGGAAAGAAAAGAGAGAGGAAGGGGGGGGGGGGGGGGATGGATGGATGGATGGATGGATGGACGGACAAAAAGACGAAAGACAGAGCTAGACTGATCATTGGATATTTACATGGAGACAAAAATACATCAACAAGAAAAAGAATGGATGGATGGATGGATGGATGGATGGATGGATGGATGGATGGATGGACAAGTTGGCATGAGACTGATGATTCAATGGACATGTAGACTGACAGGTCAAGAGGGTGAATATACAGATGTATTACTAAAGAAATAGATGTGAGCACTAAACAGGGTCAAAGTGAAGAAGAGAGGAAGTGTGTGTGTGTGTGTGTGTGTGTGTGTGGACCTTGTAGATAAGCTCTGGTGTTTTGGCCGCGACCTCCTCGATGTCCACGCCTCCCTGTGGGCTGCCTACCATGACTGGGCCATTAAACGCGCGGTCCATCAGGATGGCGAAATACGTCTCCCTGGAGATATCCAGCGCCTCAGCCACCATCACCTGCAACCAAAAATACACACGTTTATAAAGCATGGACATGGACAAGGAGTGAGAGTGTGTGCGTGTTTGTGAGAGAGACGGGAGGAGAAGTTACTGCGTCTGTATTGTTATCTGAATACAAGCACATTAACGGATAAGCTGCTGGCACGGTGACAGCTCACTAGTGGTTTTGTGTTTGTGGAAACAGAGAATGACAACACAATTACAGCCTCTTAACGGCCTCCATTCCGCTCGGGCTACACACACACTCCATTCATTAATCTGTCTGAGACGGCTGGTCGAGCTGACACACACAACACCCACGGAAACCAAGCTGAGATCTATTTTAAAGTGAAATGCTCCGACATAAAGCGGCAGGCATTTAGACCACACCCTCTTCACAAACACTTACGGGTACAAATTGCCCTCCTTCTCTAGACTTTCTAAGACTGACAGCTCCAGAGATCATCCAACAGAGACCATGCTTCCTTTACCGAGATTCACCAGAGACTATGCGTCCTTTACCGAGATTTACCATGCCTCCTTTACTGAGATTCACCAGAGACCACGCCTTCTTTACTGATATCATCAAACAGAGACCACGCGCCTCCTTAACTGAGATTCACCAGAGACCGCACCTCCTTTACTGAGATCATCCAACATAGCCCACGCCTCCTTTACTGAGATTCACCACAGACCACGCCTCCTTTCCTGAAATTCACCAGAGACCACGCCTCCTTTACTGAGATCATCCAAACAGAGACCACGCCTCCTTTACTGAGATCATCCAAACAGACCACGCCTCCTTTACTGAGATTCACCAGAGACCACGTCTCCTTTACTGAGATTCACCAGCGCCCACGCCTCCTTTACTGAGATTCACCACAGACCACTCCTTCTTTACTAAGATTCACCACAGACCACGCCTCCTTTACTGAGATTTACCACAGATCACGCCTCCTTTGCTGGGATCACCCAAACGTGACGAGAATCAGCATTTCACCTGAGAGGCGAATTTTACAAATAAATGAGAGGAAAACTCCGTTTCTCCAGCAGGTTGACGGAGGCACAGGGTGGTGTGTGAAAGGACACGAAGCTCCAACCTCTATCTCACACACAACAACAAACACACACAGACACCAACAGCCCTGAGCATTTATTCTGTGTTTTTTCTACACTTTCGGTGCTACAGACAGGTGTGTGTGAGAGAAAGAGTTTAAAAAAAAAAAGAGAGAGAAAGAGAGAAAATGAGAACAGGATCCACTGGCTTGTTAGCGACAGAAAAAGATGACAGTAGTGCTTCAATGGCTTTGGTTTTCACATGTTTTCACAACTAGGATTTTTTTTTCTCCCTCTTTCTTGCTTTTATTTAAGCTAGAAGGAAAAGGACCAGGCTTCAAACGAGCGGGTCTCATCTCGCCTGTCTCGGAAAGAAAAGACGAGGTGAGGGATAGAGGGGGAACAAAAATGCTAATGGGATTGGTTTTTTTTGTGTGTTTTATTTTTTCCTTACACAACCTGAACCCGAGCTCGGTCATTATTTTAATGGAAAGGAGTAGCGGATGGATTATGAGCAGCGAGGAAGACGGCGTCTCCGGCTTTCCGAAGGCGAACTCACCGTGTTGACCTTGACGCCCTCCTTCGGTGTCTGCTTGGTGGTGAGGCTGAAGCCGAGCATCTTGTTGGCCAGCTCTTGCACCACTGCCGGGCTGCGAACGTGCGAGGGGGGGTGGGGGGTGGGGCGGTAGAGAGAGAATCTTTTAATATAAAGGGTGAGAGTTAAAAAAAAAACAAAGGAAATTGTGCAACAGACAGAGGCCTGAGGGCCGACATTGATAAGAAAAGCAGTTGACTGCGGGTTGTCGATTGTCCGAAAAAAATAAAATACAAAAAGACAGACAGAAAAGGCAACAGAGAAAAGAAAAGAGCGAGAGAGATTGAGAGAGAATGTTTGAGAGAAAGGACGACGTCTCCAATCTGCCGGAGCGGGAACTCACTCACTCTTTGGTTAAGTGCACTCCACCTTTCAGGCCGCTGTCAAACACCCCTTTGCCTCGGCCTCCTGCCAGGATCTGAGCCTTAAGAACGATTTCTTTAGCATCTGCGGAGACAAACGAGACAGACGGAGAGAGAGCAGTTAGAAATGGGAAGGCAGAAATAGGGGTTTTGCCGCAGCAAGTAAAACGATCATGGTGAGAAACGTTCAGACTGTGAAAAAGCCTGAAAAGGAGAACCGTTGGTCTCGGAAACGTGAGGAAAAAATGAACAAGCTTTGATTTACAGGTAATCATCTGGACGACACACAGGACTCCAAGCTGGATAAATCAACCAATCGTTTCATGGCTTTCGATGTAGTAGGAAGTCTAGTCAGAAAAATTTCAAGCTGCAACTCAAGAACTTAGAGGATGAATTCGGACTGTAATTTAACAGTATTGGTGCAACAGTTCACAGTTTAGGGTCGGTACGTACCTCGGGTTAAGTCACGGTTTGGTTTAATTTTGAGACGGTTTGGAGGTAGAAATGGAAAAAATAAATAAAATATTGCTTGTCATTTTATAAATAATGGCGCTTATTATTATTAACATTTGTGAACATCAACAACTTAATTTTAAAACAAAATTTAAATAAAACGCCTGCTTGCTTTAAATAAAATTATAAAAATACATTGGAATAAATCTAATTAGGTCAATAAACTTTATTATTAAATTGATAAAATTGAGTACATTAGCATAAATTATTTACAAATTTGATTCAAAGTGGAAGAAATGTTACTGTTTACATTTCTTAGACCCTATTTGGTTTATCGAGATTTGTATATAAAGTTTATTATTTATTTTTTTTACAATTAAAATGTAATTTTCTAAAGATAGGTTCTACTCTAGAATACTGTATATCTTGTGTTTTATAAATGCATATATATTTATATAACCGTTCAATTAATTTATTAATAAATGAATTCACGCCTTTTACCCTTTATTCATTCTATCCCTTGATATGCAGAATTCTCAGGAATGACTCGTTTTTGAAGATGGACGTAAAGGCGTAAAAGAATCCGTATCGCTCGATTGTCGTAACAGCGGTTTTCGCAGATGTGCGGTACGCAGGACGGGTCGAGTAGCCACAGACTAAACAAACCTAATATGTCTGAGACGGAACTCGGATTTTAAGTATTTTCCGCAAAACAAGGAATGCGTTCGGCACACTTGTGCACCGTTCGGAAACGGTTCAATACGGAAACGTGTACCGCTACACCCCTGATTAACAGTCTGCTACAAAGGCTTAAGACCACAGAATGCATCACTGAACAACTCAAAATTAATGGAACTGTAATGACATTCGGTGCCACCCAGATGAGGACGAGTTTACTTTTGAGTCTGGAGGTTTCTTCCTCATGCCGTCTCGGGGAGTTTTTCCTTCCCCACAGTCGGCGCTGGCTCGCTCATTAGGGATGAACTTACTGTTATAAGGAAAAATCTTCTAGGCACTGAATTTCTACATTCTCTGATCCAACTTTATACCCACTTCATCTCTGTAAAGCTGCTTCGAGACAATGCTCACTGTTTCAAATGCTCTGGAAATAGATGGAATTGCATTTCCTGTTGACGGGAAAACAGGAAATGTTTGTCCCACTGGGCTGAGCTGAAGCACTGACGCATGTACGTCGACATGAAGAGCCGAGCTTAAAGGTTGTGTAGCGTTTGGCCTGCGTACAGCTTGTTTTCAATACCCATCTGTTCGTGGCTGATTAAAACCGCCGGCAGGAACAGGACTCCGGACCCCAGGTTCATGCGCTGCTCTTTTTTTTTATTATTCTCCCCGAGACGGAATCAATTTGAATACTGAGCCGAAGCCCAAGAAGGTCTCTTCAAAGGTCAGAAAGAAAAAAAAACCTTCAGCAAACAAAAGAAATCATTGACATTCTCATAACAAATCGTGTTTATTTTCTTCCCCCCCGTCCTCTTCCCAGTCTCCTTTTAAGGACACAAAGGGGAAAAAAAAAACGAACATGTCACTACATTTCCGTTTGCATCGGAGGTAATTGGGATAACACAGGAATCCCCGGGCAAGCAATTTCCTATTAATGAGCTCAAATTAATTTGAAGCGTATTTACCGACGGCGGCAGCAGCGTGCTTGGCTTGCGTTTCGATCTGCCCGAGTGTTGTCCTGCCTTGCCTGTCTCTAAGCAGACGAGCAGAGCGAGGAGGAGGAGGAGGAGGGGGTGCACGTGGAGAGAAACAGTTTAGAAGACAGAAGACCTGGACAGACTTATGAGGAAAAAGTCTAATAGAATTAATAGGGAGGAAAAAAACAAGAACTGATCCTGAGCTCGGTGTAATGAGAATTCCTTCTGGATTCAAGTTTATGTCTAGAGAACTTTTCACAATGGACATTGGCTCAAAGCAACTTCACTGAATGTAAGAATTATGGAACAAAACATTTAAATATAAGCGAATAATATTTTAAAGTTATATTATTAGCCTGGTGCGACTGTGACCTGGAAAAACTACCTCAGATGGTATAAAGAAGAAACCTTGAGAGAAAACAGACTCAAAAGGGTAGGGGTTCATTTAGGGTTCCTGGGTTTCCTCCATACGAGAGGACCTTCTCGGCTGAAAGGCGAGGAACCCGATGTGGGCTTTTACTTGTGTGAATGATCCTTTTCAAGGTTTGGGGAGTTTCACAAAGCTTTTCTCGCACATATTTCTTTGTCAAAGCATTCTGTGTAAAATGGCACTCAAACAACCACCACACACAGAACGATCAGGACATTATTTCCCCGGACCCTCGAGAGAAACAAAAACAGCCAACACGTGACGTTTAAAGCTGTTTTGATTTAAATGTTGTAGCATTTAAACAAGCTGGTTATTATATCCATCAGGTCCCTCACACAGCCTCAGGTGCCCTAAAGAGCCTTATTTACTGTATATACCAATTTTAATGATCATGAGTGACTATTATTATCTCAATAATAAATATATAATAATACTAATATGATAATTATTATATTCACAATATTAAGCTGTAGGAAAAAAAAAGTAAAAATCACATGACATCCATGTGCGTATATTGTGTGTGTAGAACATCTCCGACTAACTCAACATGGCATTTAAGTACAAAACAGCCCCGGCTTCATCCATATGCTCCGCTCCTGGCTGTTTCTCCAAATGTCACTGGCTAATTGGTTTGTGGTCTTCTCATCCTATTCATTATTAAAACGGCCTCATCACAGCGGATCGGAGAAACGCGGGAATGTCGGAACACCGCGAAGCGCGGGCAGCTTAATTAAAAATCCCGTCCTCAGGTAAAGCGTTGTGTGTTTGCGCTATTTTTTATTTTTTTAGTACAATAAAGTGGATCAGAGATCATTTGAAACGCCTCGATGTGGCAGTTTACGGATGATTTTGTTCTGGGTCTAGATTTCATGTGTTGAGGTGGAAGGCGAGACGACTAGTCGACTTACAGGTAAATCTCCGTCATTCCAGTATGTACAATGCGATGATATTCATATTTGAGCTTTTTAGAGAGAAATGCCTGAGCTGTCACTCGAATCCAAGCCCTCGCATTTTATCATTTATAACGTTACATTCGTAACTGTACACCACTCAGGATCGACATTCGCCACACGACCAGGAAACGACCAAAACATTTAGCCAGTTAAGTCCATTTCTATTTAATCTACATGTACACAATAGAGAAAATTACTGTGGCTGCAGGATTACGACGCAAACACAAAAGAGACGTGAATGAGGATGTGCAAAGTGCAAAGAGGGAAAGAAAAAAAAAAAGAAAAGCCTACCGTGGTACAAAACCACTTTCAGCAGGATTAAGATCAGAGAAATGGATAGAAGGGCGAGTGGATGGATGGATTGATGGATAGAAGGGCGAGTGGATGAGTGGAAGGATGGATGGATAGAAGGGCGAGTGGATGGATGGATGGATAGAAGGGCGAGTGGATGAGTGGAAGGATGGATGGATAGAAGGGCGAGTGGATGAGTGGAAGGATGGATGGATAGAAGGGTGAGTGGATGGATGGATGGATAGAAGGGCGAGTGGATGAGTGGAAGGATGGATGGATAGAAGGGCGAGTGGATGGATGGATGGACGGCTGGATGGACGGACAGACATTACTGAATGCAGGACAAACTCCAAAGTCCTGTTTGTTGCAGCCAGTTGTGTTTTACAGGTGCAGCAATGTGAAATGTTCTCTTGAACCCTGCTGCTTTTCATTTTGATCATCAGTCAGGCCTGTGTGTGTGTAGGAGCGTGTGTGTGTGTGTGTGTGTGTGTGTGTGTGTGTGTGTGTCTGGCGGTTGACAGGAAACAGACAGCAGTAAGATCGTGAGCGTCTGACCCGCCTGATCCTCCGAACTCACTGGCCGCATGCTGTACATCAGAACAGAAAACAACACGGCGAGCGAGTTTAATGATGTCGTTCGGTTCAAGAAACACATACACACACACACACACACACACACACACACACACCGAGCGATAAAAAGAACTGCATGGTGTATGTGTGTGGGGTCTGTTAACTTTAAGTGCTGCTGTGGTACTGACAGCTGAGGCCTCACTACACCTTGTCCACCTGCTCGGATGGACTCCACTTTTTTTAAACACATGTTCCAAAGCCTGTTACACAGACACAACAAATACTCATTGTTTTAAACCAAACGTTGAACAAGCTCGGTGAGTGTGAGTGGAAAGAAAATCATTCTTAAACCTACACGAGGAATTTCACATGAGGAAAGTCCACGGTGCCCTTTGTGTTACACGTTTCAGAGAATTTCATCAGGAAAGCTTTTGACTGGAGCTGAACTGAGGATGAGCAGAAATCCTGTGTGCTGCAGGGTAGGATTAAATTCTACTTGAAAACGCTCAGCTATAAACATATGTAGCGTCAAGCGACGTTTGGTTGAACACAGAGGGTCGAAACAAACTCCTGCGACTCATCATTGAGGGTCGAGTAAATTCAGGAAAAAAATTTAATTATTCAATTGGTGTTCATAGGCAAGAATCGAGTTTCAAGAATCGAGTTTCTGTAGCAGAATAAAAAATTATTGTGAGAAAAAAATATGTAAGGACTATAAAGCAGAGGTCTGCAACCACTGGGTCACGAGAATGTGGCTACTGATCACAAGAACGTTCTGAGGAAAATGTCAGAGTTTTGCCCAGTGCCATTTAAGAATATATATAATCATCATTATTATAAATTTTATTATTAAAACAATAAAAAATAATTTATTTTATTATAATATTTTTCTCATTATTAAATACATTAATTTATTAATTATTATAGAATTCTAGCAAATAAAACTAGCAAGTAATAAGGAATTTAATAAGTGATTTAAATAAAATTTTATCTTATTATAAGCAATGTATACATAAAAATAGAAAAGGCTGCTAAAATGACTCACTAAAACAAACTGTAAAAAACTATTTATACTCATTTACCTACATAAGAATCATATAATCTAGGCGTATACTTTGACCTTCTGCTCTTCCTGCTGTGTAACATCACTCAAATCGCTCCGTTTAAACGTGAGCTTTAAATCAATCATCCTGGATCAGGCTTTGTTCAGTAGCGAGTTGACCCCTGATCCCCCCCCCGTGACCTGATCAGCTCTTCTCCTGTGATACTGCTAATGAGTCTCGGAGGCGTATAGATACTCAGAAGCTTATTAAAATCTCCCCTGCACTCCGGATGAGGGCCAAGCGGAGCGATTGCAGAGATTACCAGCAAAAAAGGGAAAAAAGAAGAAAAAAGCTATATTAAGCAATTCGGTGCAGTTCGATTTGTCTTGTGCTGCATCTCCAGCCCTCTTTTTTCCTTCTCGCTCTCTTTCATTCTTTCACCTGAAACTCGGCAGGAAATCTGACCAGGGGGGTGAAAAATGACTTTGGGTACAGTACGTGGTGGTAACCTCGATCCCGGGAGCTCACACAGAGCCGTGTGTGTAGCGGCTGCTCGTGGCGGGCGAACAAGTGGTCATGTGGAATATAAGATGGGATAAAAGTCAACCCCAAAGTACATCATCTCTACAAATGTAATGAAATGCGGATTTTTTCCGGATTGTTAATCACAATCTCTTGGGAGAATCGAGGAAAGAATTCTGGAGCGGACCGAGTGAAAGTTAATATAACAGCAAAAGGGGAGTAATGGTGGAATGGGCATCCACAATCATTTGTCCGCATGTGTAAATGAACCGAGGCAGTGTAATTTCGCGGTGAAGGTTTGCACGGGGAGGAAGATCAAACAGACTCTGAGAGGAAATTAAAGCTAATTAAAGAGGGGAAAAAAGGGAAAATGTACTTTTGCAGCAGCTCTCGACAACCATTACAGCACCCATGAATCGCATGCAAGAGTGTAGCCAAGCGTGTGTCGATCAACATCCTCGTCGAGTTTTCAATCTGCTCGATCGCCTGCTTGGACACCCCTAAAACACGCAGGAATTAAAAAACAAGGAAAAGGCGGTTTGAGTAGCAAACGCAATAAACGGTAAAGGAGGGAGGAAAGTCATTAAGACGGACCGCTCTTCAACAAGCAGGTGCTGTATGAAAGGTTTTATTGCGATGTTCGAGGAGAGCAAGAAATCATAAATAAACGAGAGCAACACACTTTTATGCCAAGACGGTACTATTATTAGCTAATCTACCGAGCCCGACTTTCGAGGGGGTTATTGTCAAAGATTGCGGTTGCCTTTCCGAGTGACATTTTACCACACGCTCGCCGCGAAAGACCCACTCACACGTGTACAACGTGACAGTTAATATACTGCAAACGCAACAAGACAAGGGCGCACGTCCCGCCCTCGCGCCAATCATCCCCTCCCATCCACCTATATCATAACGCCTGTGTCTGGAAAGAAAGGTAGCTATAGAACCACGAGTCCTCCCGCTCCCATTCCGGCAGCTGGACCAAGCTCTCTCTCGAGCCTCGTCAAATCTTTCATCTCCTAAACGAGACGACGTAAAACAGCAGATGTTACATTAACGTGGCTCCGTTACAATTCGACGAGCGATTTTAACTCGTCGCCCGGGACACGGACAAAACCAGGGGGCGGGAAAGCGTGTGCGTCGGGTTCGCCGGACTCGTAATCATCATCTTTCGAAGCCTGGCTCTGTCGGAGGCCACGGCGAAATCGATTTGCAAACACACACACACCTCCCCCCCAAAAGAAACGAGATCTGAACCGTATTGGGTGGGAGGAGGGAAAATTATAATAACACTGCGTTTTTTTCGCACAAATTTAGCGCTCAATGGAGCGTCGAATGGCTCTAATAAAACAAGCAATTTGCCATGTGCATTAGTGAAGTAATGGCAGCGGAGCTCGTGCCCAAGCAGCAAAGGGATACGGAGGCGCGCCGAGCCATAATGCATCGGCGGGTAATGCCAATCCGGAGGAGCCGTCAGGACGGCCAAATTACATTTTGATTTGTGAGCTGTGCAGAACGCAGTTTGTGTTCCTCTCCGCCAATGGATTTGCAGAATCATTTGAAAGCCTTTGCTGTTGTTCCACCATGAAGGCACAAATCACCCGGCCAATTACAGTTCTTTATGATTCATAAAGAGAGATTTTTTTTATTATTATTATCGTATTACGTGCTCGGTATGGGTGTCATTTTACGAGTTTGCATTCCGTTAGGATTTCAGGTCTCCATACAGTTATGCAGAGGAATTGAAGAGAACCGTGTACCAGAAGGTCTTAGCAAAGGAGTCAGGCCACCAAGGCATGGGGTTCACAGGTCTGTGGAAGTGTCCTGAAAACATCAATATTCGTATAAATACAATCCCCCCAGTTAGCGTTTTCCAAACCATTCTCAATTAATACGAGACCTGGTTTGACACTGATTTTAACCTCAGGAAACCCTTAACAGAGCTCCCATGACCTGTAAATGGGGGCGGGATCATCCTAAAAGAGCCCGCACCAATCAGGATGAAGGTAACCGATGAGAAGAAGGCAGTGTCGATGTGCATTGGAGCGTCTTTCTAACGGAACTAACGATATTAAGCGCTAAACACCTAGTAATGTTTCCTGCACTAATTTGTCATTTAGCTTTAGTCTGTGAAACCAAAAATAGGCACTTGAGTGGAATTTAATCATAGTGGCAACCATCAATCAGCCTTACAGGCATGCAGGCATAAAACTGCAAAAACACTTCAAATGCCTTTTATCTTGCATTAGCATAATTGGTATGACTAGTGACTCTCAAAGCTCATCTCTGCAGTGAACAACAAAGACTTGACAAACAGGACACGCAATATGGCGCGTGTGTATGTGTGTATATACTGTATGTAGCAAACCACAAGCCAAAAAAATAAAAAATTAAAAAAAGGGTTGAGGGAGGTCATTTGTGCCAATCTGTTCAACACAATTGCTCAGAAAAGGAGAGCCTCGGCTCGTCACGCTTGGTCGCACAGGCTCGGGAGGAAAATAAATAAAAAAAATTTTTTAAAAAGAGAGCAAGGCAGATGGTTCAGACATGGTAAGTTCAGAAAAAGACATCTGGTCCACAACAGCTCATGTTGCGAAGGAGCCTGAAGCAAGAGGCGAGGGAGCAGAGCAGCGTTGTTTTGAGCATCTCTGAAGAGCAGGGTTACTGACTCCAGAGCCAATCTCGGACACTGGCAGCTGAAAGCGTTATGAAAAGCACAGGATGGAGCCGGCGAATTGCGGCGCAAATGGGCTAGAGCTCGCCGAACGCTCCGAGACGCAATGTGATCGAGGAAGAAACTCGCGATCGCGAGGCGGCCGAGACGGCTGATTGTCTCACCTTCGTAACTGCACATTAGGAAGTGCACCGAGACCAGAGTCTTAAACCTAATACATTTAAGCTAAAAGGTACAAATCAGCAAAGAGGCCAAGTCTTTGTTTGAAAAGTATGGGCAGAACAGAGAAGCTCAGTGGACCACCATGGTCCTGTAGAAAAAGAAAAAACGGCAAATCAAATCAAGTTGTATGAGAGGACTAATAAAAAATAGGGTACAAGACCTGCTGGTAAGTGGAGGCTGGATTCTTTTTAATCTGATGCCGGAAGCAATTGGAAGGAAAAGCATGATATGATTAAATAAATAAGCTTTGCAGCCGCATTCTTGATCCTTTATTAGAGGTCTGATGCCGAGTTGCCAGAAGAGAGTTGCTTTAGGCCAATCTTTATACAACAAGGGATTAAACCAGCACCTGAGTAAGACACAGCCAGTTGTACCATTACCAAATCAACATTTTGGGGAAAACCATCCCATTCCAAATCTGCTCCCAAAAGGATTCCCTATTAACATTCCTGCATGCCCAAGCTCTGACCCTACCCCACTCTAAATATGTGCAGATATTTGTTATAAAAACATATCTAAGTGGGCCTGCCCAAAATAAAGGAAAACGAATAAAAGGTCTGAAAGAATCAGCGCAGAAGTTTGGAATGAAACGGCTAAGACGTACCTCCCGAACTCCACAATTTGTCAAGGTAATTGCCCTCGGCCTGGTCCCGATCACATCAGCTATTAGACTAAATTTTAGAGAGGAAAATGATTTGAGCTGAAAATTGCAGATAGTGATCAGGGCAACAATCTCATCCTCGGTAAAATGGAAAGGAAACCGCTGACGAAATGAACACTGTGACAACACATTAACCTTAATCAAAAGGTTCTTAGGCGAGTTCTCGGACGCCGGAAAAAAAACGCCGACCCGCGCTTATCGTCTGAACCGCAGCTGTCGAATCGGCATGAATAAAGGAGTCAAAAGGCATGCCGAAGGTACTGGGGAGCGCACTTCCACCAGTGTCCCTTCAGAAAGAAAATCAAGGCAGGTCTTAGTCATATCAAACTCGGCCACTTCGCTAATAAGCACACAGGAGATTCGACTGGCGCGAATGAAGCGGCGCTGTTTACTCTGAATATTCATATCCTGGATAAATTTATTCATATGGTTTTGTCTGGTGTAGTGGGATTTGTAGGACTTCTATCTTTCTCTCAGGTAGTTCATGAATACGGAGGAGGAGAAGGAGGAGTAGCTGCCTCTCAAAATGCCGTCAATAAGGAAAGAGGGAAAGGGGGATGAAAGCTTCAAGAGAACAAAGTCGAGAGAATTCTGATGTAAAATGACGATAGCGATCATCTGAATCTATCGGATAGACCTTTAAACTTCAAAAATTCAGCTGCTTGTTTGCTTCAACAAACTCGTATCTACACAGCTTTTTCAGATCTATGTGCCACCAATTCTCCATGATCCGGCTTTGTGTATAAAAAAAGAAAAAAAGAAATAAAAATTGTTCTAGTGATATTTTTCCATAGTCACGGCTGGGTTCGGCATGTATCCTAGGTGGACCCAGGCTTTCCCCTGAAATCCAGACAGACTGATCTGGAACATTCTAAAAGAAAAATCCATCACTATGCAGCCAACTGACACGCGTGTCGGCCCAGCCAGCGGCACAAGCTGGAGGCCAAAATAATGGCGCTTGCTCATTGGCTGGAGAAAACACGAGCGTGGCTTAGACGGGGGAGCCGAGGAAAAGACGAATTTGTCTTCATTAGGCGCTTTCTCCAAAAAAAAAGAAAAAAAAAAGATGGCGGGGGCACACTGGGGTTACAATCCATCTTATAGAGGGGAGGTTTTTTGTAGAATCTGGTGCATGTGCAAAAAAAAAAAAAAAGGAACGAGGCACGAGTTCTAAAAAGAAAATCCATTAAATAATTTCTCATTTGCACAAAGCGTCACCAGGGGAGGGGGAGGTACAGGATGATGATGATGATGATGATGATGACTACGACGACACCAATAACCACCACACATTCCCAGGGCTTTTTCTCCAGCCGATTTCATTTAATGCATCTCAGCCCACTTCGTCTTCCAATCACATACACCGGCTGCGATTTTTCCCCGGCGCCGCATGTGCGCTTATGTGCCGACGCTGCATAATATCAAACCCGTGACTGATGAAGGCGGCATGAGGTTTGCCTCTTTGACAGTTAGGTCACTTACCACCATGGAGAGGCTGTTTAAAAGTCAAACGCGAACTGCCTTTCGGCTCGCCTTCATTAGCATCGAAGCCTGCAGCCTGTCAGCAAATAAAGGAGGTAACTTCAAGTCACTGGTCTAGTCTGTCTTTAAGGAGGCAAACTTTCAGATAGTTCTTTGTTCCACTTTTTTCTTCCTGAATAATAATACAAAAAAAAAAAAAAGGTTCAAACAAAAAGTTTCTTTCTTTAGGAACAGGTCGTCCTCAGGAAAGAAGCGTCACCTCGCATCGTAAATGTCCCGCTATATTTTTTAACCTCTCCATACAGTGAGGATTCGAACTCCCTATAGTTGCGGCTGCAATAAATCACAGCCTACCGAAGCATCTTTGCTGGGTGTCTGAAAGTGCCCGAATGTATGAGCAAGCGTTTCCAATTGAGCTGTCACCTGCATTGCAGCACGGGGGGGGAAAAACTGGGTCCCGCCAAAGAGCGGAGGGAGTGCGTGTCCGGCGGGTCTCGGAGGAGGAAAAGCTCACAGCTGCATCTCTCTGACAGAAATCCATTCGCGTCTCACTTGGTCACCTCGGCCCTCAGAGACCCGCTGTGTAGCGAAGTGTGCGCTGAGACGGAAAAGTGAGATTATTGTGACTAGGGAAAAAAATCCAAATGGAGTGCGGGCAAAAAAGAAATATATATATATATATATATATATAAAAAAAACGTGAGTCACCCGTGACCCGAAGTGGCGCCGTGACCTCGGTTATCCAAGCGATGATACACGCGGAGAACAAACGAGGCATTGTCAGTAGGACTGGTTCCATTTCAAAGCTGTTCCGAACTGTACCAGCGAGCCAACTGTGTACACGTGGCAGACTGCACCAAGGCCTACTGCGAGCAGCGAGATAAAGGGCAGATTAGCAGACCGAAAGCAGACAGCTGAGGAATCAGCTTGTGGAAAAAGGCCAGGCTGATTCACACTCGCATGGCTTAGAGAGCGCGGCTGTAGCGAATCTCCGCTTATCTCCGGGTTAATGCTTCTTGGCCAGTGTGAGAAATCTCGCACCTTTTGACATCTGACGCCAAGCTTGGTGAGCAAAACAGAGCTCTCGGGCGAGATGGGGGCGATTCGACACAAACGCGTGTGAAGAGTTACAAATAATAAGCAGACAATTGGTTCTATGGTGAGAAAGTCACAAAAAAAAATGGATAAGGGTGCCTAGTGTAAATGCTGGGAATGCCAATTCTGGGAATGGTTCTGCAAGGAGTCCAGAGTTGAAGGGTTGAAGATGGGTTTTTAGGTTACTAAGTTTCCTACCCCACTCAGAGCTGAACCTGAATAAGTATCCTGCTCTAAGTGGCAATCGTGTGTGTTCACCACCTGCAAGACGAAGAGAGGAGCTCAACGGCTGTACCAGTAAAGTGGCAGACAAGTGATGGGGAAACTTAGGCCATGTCCACACCTTTATTGTTTAAAGATGTTATTTTTTTCACTCCGTTTTTCTCGGCCCTCAAGGAGACAGCGTTTTTTTAGTTTGATGTGACGGAGATCTTTTAAACACAGTTTCTAGTGTAGACGTGGCCATAGAGCAGGATACTTATTCAGGTTCAACTCAAAGTGGCGATTTTGTGTGGTTGCCACCTGCAAGATTAAGAGTGGAGCTCAAGGGCTGTACCAGTCACGTGGTAGACAAGTGATGAGGAACCTTAGACAAACTACACCCTTGCAATGGAAGTGGATTTGTAATTACACTGATCAATCAGGAGGATGATGGGGACATATGACCCCTTGGTGTAGTGGATCTCAAACAGCAACCACATCGACAGCCCTTTGTATGACTGGCAAATGATTTGCACTTGATGGTAAAATATTGGTGTGTGTGTGTGTGTGTATATATATATACGGCTAGTTTTTGTGCTACTTACTTAGCCTCTTGGCAGCCTCCAGGGCCTCTGCAGCAGTGTCGGCAACGAAGAAACGCTGGACGGCCACTCCGCACTCCTGCATCAGCTTCTTGCTCTGGTACTCCTGAAGGTTCAGCCATCTTCTGGGGCTCACTCTTGCCAGCTGCACATGCAAACAGATTTACTCGTTTAATGAATCGGGAAAAAAACACTGGCTTAGCTTTATACACCACAACTAGCTTTATAAGTTTATTGACAGCTACGTAGGGGGTCAACGCTGGGAAAACCTACCCGACATCACGACTTCGCAAACAAGTAAACAACAACAGCTACTATTTATCTCCGCGGCTTACAGCGTTCAATTAAACGCGAGGCCGAAGGCCTCTACAGAGCTTCGCCGCGGACCAATCCCGTTATCCTCCAGCAGAATATGGGCCAGAAATGGGTAGTTGCGTAGAGATGGGAAAAGGAAAAGATCCAACCGAGAGCCAGTAACACAATGTGGCACGACAAAGCCGTGTTTCAGGACGGCTCTCCAGAGCTCACGCTGTCCTAGCTCTGTGCGCTCTGCCGGGAATAATGAGACAGCCAGATGGACTGCGGGTTACTGCACTCTCTGAAGTGCGCGCTCAGGAATCGTAGGCTCAGCAGCCGTGATGGCCGTTGACTCCAGCTGTTGGCGCTATTAAAAAGACATCGAAAGGCTTTAGTGGGAACGAGGCCCGCGCCGAGGTGACTTTCGCTTCCCTGCGTTGTCAGGTGGGCTCGTTATGTGGTGAAAGTGGGTGTCCGGGGTTAGCAAAGGAACTTGGAACAAAGAGTGCGTCTGAGAAAGCAAAAAAGACAGAAATCTGAGGGCTAAGAGAATGAGAAGCGACTGGAAACGAAAGAATGGTACGGTTTGTTCAATTCTGTGGTGGAAATCATCATTTGTTTCACTTGGTTAAATTTGACCACTCCTGAGCCCACATTTGGGCCAGATATTTGGGTCAGCTCTAACAGCAGTCTTTGTTTACCAGGACTATCAAAAGCAATTTTGGTGCAGATCTCTGAAAAGGTTTGGTTCGGGTAGTGGGCTGTTGAACACCACTGGGCTTTGTTTTGCTATCCAGATCCAGTGGAGAAGATCTGAAGCTGACATTTGGCTGTAATCCAGAGCACCAAATACACGTCTTGTCGTTTGCACAATTGGGAATTCATGCTGTTATCTTGTAACAGTCCGACCCCAATCTCAACCCCAATAATCGCTTGACTTCGTTCAATACTACAAATGACCCATTTACAGAAAAGGCATTCCTGAAATCTGGCCATCACTCAAGAGGTTCTAAGGTGCAACAAAAGCATTCATTCATTCGCTAATCACAGGGAGGTCACAAACCATGAAAACTGGCCATGCCCTTTAGCTGGGGAGGGGTGACATCGTGGAGAAGCATATTAGCCAGGGAAAAATAAAAATAAAGGGTTTCGCTGAAAGTCATTCTAAGAAAAATACAATCTGACAGCGGGCAGTGGCTGATGCTTTCGGCCTTTAGGGATGACAAGGCCGCAGTGTGTGTGGGGATAAAGAGGGATATCGCTCTATCATTTATGGGAGTGAGAGTGTTGATCTGGCACTGACACACACAGACACACACACACACACACACACACACACTGCTTCAATGACTAACCACAGGGACGGCCTTCAGACCAATTTAACCTCGGACAGACAAACAAGGCCTCGGGCTATCTTTACACCTCAGACAAGAACAGACTGCAGACGGAAAGAGAACAGAAAAGACTAGACGACTGAAGTTGAGATGAATAAAAGAAACTGGTCCATGTACTAAATAAATAATATATATTTTATCGCCAGGTTTCAAGCACACAAGAACAAAAGACTAAACGCATAAATCCAGCTCAGAAACAGCCACTATTGTTTTTAGAACGTTCCAGAGAACAAGCTCAAATGCCAAACGGACCAGAGAGAATACTTGCTGTGTAAGCTTTTGCTTTTTCTATGGTTTATAGAGGTGAATTTTACGGGGGTTTCAAAGCTCTCTGTTTAAAAAAAAAAAAAAAAAAAAAAGACAAAGAAAAAGAAAACCCATTCACATTTAAGTTGGAACAAAAAAAGACAAAGAAAAAGAAAACCCATTCACATTTAAGTTGGAACTCAAGGGTTTAAACTCAAAGGCAAAATAAACCAAACTCATTAAGCATGAACTGAAAAAACCCTCCGAAAAAAGAAACTATATGAAAGAAAAGAAAAAAAAAAACAAGAAGCATAATTAGTGACTATAAATAAAAGAATAAATCGTTTTAGCTGAAATTTTAAAGGAACAAATATTTAGTATAAAACTTTTTTCACACAATTTAAAATTTTCCCTTCGTGTGACCACACACTTGTTCCAGCATAAAAGTGCATCTGTGCACAAATCTCGTTCTTTTAATGGGATGAAGTGGAAGATCTCCAGCTATAGAGCTCCAACTCTACTGAAGATGAAAGAACACTGACTGCACCCCAGGCCTCCTCACCTCACCTCCATCAGTCACTGACTTTACTTACACCCTTGTGGTTGAACGAATATCCGCAAATTTCCAAAAATCTAGTCAAACATCTTCCCACAAGAGTGGAGCTTGAAATTCTCAAAAAGCACGAACTTTGGTCCATGGATTGTAGACACACTAGACAATTTTTTTGTTATTTATTATAAACATCCACCTTCTGGCCCTCCATCTCCACTCAGAGGCCGTGAAGTGGAGGATAGTTTCGGAGGGGGGGGATTGCAGCAGGTGGTCGTTTGCAACAGCCGGAGCGATCATCTGCGTTTCCCGTGTACTTTACCTTAAGGACCGGGACTCTGCAGCTCTAAAACAGGAAAACAGCTCCCTCCGCGCCCATCGTTAGCACAGCGGCTGGGTACTGAAGCCCCCTCACCGACAGACAGCGTATAAACCCAACTGTTCTGCTCGCGCAAAGAAACTTCCGATGGCCCACTTATCGCCCGCCGTGATGCCAAAACCTCGTGGTTACGTTTCTCAAATAAATCGTTTCATGTTGTTCATAGCTAAGTGGACTGGAATTTCGATCGAAAGGTAACAAGTTCAAAACCTATCCACATCAAGCTGCCACCCCCGGGCCCTTGAGCAAGGCCCTTAACGTTTTAGCTGTATGTATGAGATACAAGCCGCCCAGGATATGGTCTGCCAAATGCCATAAATCTAAATGTGTCCGATTTTATCACCGTATCTTCCTGCGTACATTAGGAACGCAAATGCTGTAGGCAGCAGGTGTCTAAAACCAGGGGGTAGAAAAAAAAAACCCAACAGAACTATATGATCAATGTTGGCCATTAAGGGGTAACCCCTGTCTTTCCTAGAAGAAAAAGACTCTTCAAGCAAAAAGACATGACGACCGAGAGCAGAAGAACGTCTGACAAATCTTAAACAAAGCACACAAAAAAAGAAAAAGACAACAAAAGACTGAGGAGGATTTAAAAAATATATATAGGATCCGGCACCATTTCTCTCCGTCACACACTTCCTTCCCGGATCGGTAGATTAGCCCGAGGCGTACAGTTCTTCCATTCAGAAGAACATCACAACGGTTAAAAGAAAAGAAAAAGAGCGTGACAGTGTTGGGGGTGGGAGAAGGGGATACGGGGTTGGATTAGGATAGTCGAAAAAATAAAGAAATAAATAAAAAATAATAAATATTGAGTGGAGTGAAAGGGGGTTGTTTTAGGGGGCGGGGCATCAAATAAAACACCGACGCAACTGTCAATCATTACATACTCTTTTGTTGATTGGCTCATTTGCATCTTTTTATCAGAGGGGGTTTCCAAACAGGATTAAGGGCAAGTGGAGGTTGTTTGTATACGAGGGGACGGGGAAATTAATTAATATAAGACGGATCAAAACAGCTAATCATTCTATACTTGTATATTGATTGGATCATTTGCCTTCTCTGGTTCTTTTGGGGGGAGGGGGCGGGGGTTGTGTATGACTTTCGTAAGAAAAAGAAATAAATAAAAAGTGACCCCAGCCCCCCCCCCCCCTTCCCCTTCCACCGCGTCGCAATGAATTCATAAACAAAATCATGCGACCTCGGTACTGAAACGACTGATCTGGTGCTGTAGAGGGCGCCGCGGGGAGACCGAACTCCCCCACGAGACACGGGTTCAACGCTAATTATCCTGATCAGCACTCCAGGGATCGCCTGCAGAACGAGAGAAAGAGATCGCTAATAGCGCACCAAACCAAACAAAAAACCTACACACACAACAAAAATAAACAGTGTTGGCAGCATTGAGAGAGAAGATCCTACACGTTCTTCCGAAAAATGGTGAGAAAATGCAAAAAAGGAGCTTGTGGGAAATGAGTAGGTGAGGAATAACGTTGCGTTATTAATTCATTCTAACGGCAATAATTTTATTTGTATTCGAATTTTGATGCAAATCTGAAAAAATAAACGAGGCGAAATGAAAACCTTTAACGCGACACGTTTTTTTCACAACGTCCTAATTTACTCATATATATGAAAATATAAACCCCACCAAAAATTATTATTATTTTTTTTTTTTATCAATAACCATCTGTTGTTGATGCGCCTCGAATTCAAGCACCAAAATTCGCCATTTAATTCGGCATCCGGCAATTAAAACCGTCCGTGTGGAAACAAAGCAAGGTTCCGTTTGGTGTCCTGATGTTTTTTTGGGTTGGGGTGCTAAGGTTTAAACCCCTGACCTTCTGAAGAGTTGCCCAGAGGCCATTGTGCTCCCACAACAAACATCACAATCTATCACAATATACTATATTGAATTTATGATAAAAGAACTCCCGTGTCTGTTTCCTGTCCAAACTGCTCCATATCCTGCTCAAACCTAAAGTTTCACTTCCAACAATCTATTTCTTTACCGTTGTGCCCTCCTGCCTCGGTGCCTCCTGCATTAGCATGAAGTGAGCGCGGGAGCAGATGTCCCTTTAGGTACGCCGTGTGCCCGGAGCACATCTTGACCCGTCAGGCGTTCTCACGCAAAGCCGAAAGGACGGAGGAGAGCTGCGGCAGCGTTCCAGTCGCATCCTGTTTCCTCGGCATATGCTGAGCGGACAGACCTCGAAAAAAAGTTATTACCGGGGAGAGAGAACATTTTAAAACTAAGGGGTTACTTCAGGAGCAAAAGAACCTGACCCGACTTTCCCTCAGCAGAATGTCCAACTTCAAGCACGACGCAAAATCCCAGAGGACGTGAGCAGGCAGGGGGTATTTATAGCTGTTTATTGACTTGTCCTTATGAAGAAGAACATTTTGAGCATCTGAGAGAGGGAAGAAAATGTGCTTTACGGCGAGGAGAGTCTACATGTCCCAGGCTCCTTTTGTTTATATGCAACTCGTTAATGCGATGCCATTTTTGTTCATCATGATCTCTACAGCGTCCTGGAGATCCACAGATTTGCATAGGAATACACACGTATCAGAAATCCTCCCCAGATGATGAGCCAAACAGATGAACCAGTAATGATTTACTCAGATATTATCCGACCCCATGCCTTCAAAAAGCACTGCACATTACTGCTTAATTCTTCTTTCACTGCCACCGCCAGCAAACAGCTCCTGAATACACAGCTGGAAATATTACTTACCCCAGCTGGATTAAAAAAAAAATAAATATATATATATATAATCATCATTTTAACTGATTACAATATGTATACACCTTCTTTCTTTTCTTTTCCTTTCTTTCTCTTTCCTTTATGCTGTCTTTCTTTCCTTTCTGCTGTCTTTTCATTTTCTTTCTCTTTACTTTACCAAATATATTTCTTTCTATTATTCTGCCTTTCTTTCTTTCCTTTCTGCTGTCTTTCATTCTCTTTTTCTTTACCACATTTCATTCTTTTCTTTTCTCTTTCCTGCCATTATGCTGCCTTTCTTTTTCTTTTCTTTCTGCTGTCTTTTCATTCTCTTTTTTTTTACTTTACCACATTTGTTTCTTTATTCTGCCTTTCTTTCTTTCCTTTCTGCTGTCTTTCATTCTCTTTTTCTTTACTTTATACCACATTTCTTTCTTTACTTTTCTATTTCCTGCCATTATGCTGCCTATCTTTCTTTCCTTTATGCGGTCTTTCGTTCTCTTTCTTTACTTTATACTACATTTCTTTCTTTACTTTTCTTTCTATTATTCTCCCTTTCTTTCTTTTCTTTCTGCTGTCTTTCGTTCTCTTTTTCTTTACTTATTTAAAAAAAAAAAATTTTTCAGTATGCTGCCTTTCTTTCTTTTTCTTCCCGTCTTTCTCTCTCTTTCGTCCTGCCGTTCTCTCTATCCGTCTTCTTTTTGTCTTTCTAGAATTCAGATGAAGTTCAGTAGATTGATGCAGGCCAGTTGTTGCTTGGTGGTGAATTGTTGGCTGAAGCGAGTGCTGCAGCAGGTGGTGAGAAACACACACACATCCTACACTTACAGAAAGAAAAGAAAAACGCTTTAACTTCTAACGAAGGCACTAAATTTGAGGAAGTGAGTTTGTCCAGCGCTGTGAACTACACACACTGAACTACTCATGCTGCAAAGTAGTCGATTATTCATTCCTAAAAGAGAAAATAAACATGCCTTAGTTTCTATTTTGGCTGCGAAACAAGGCGAGTGAAGGTCGAGGTCAGAAGGTCATGAGGAGAGAGACGGTGGAAAGGTGAGGTGAAAGGGCAGAGCAGATCAGCACCACCCGAACGCAAGCAGGTGATTAAAGGGTCACAAAGCTGCAGGTTCAAGCCGAAGCTTCCAGACAAAAGCCTGCAAGATCCAACAAGAACAACAAAAGGAAAAAATCAGTAACGCTCATGTTGTTATGAAGTGAAGGCGAATGGAAAAGCTGTAATTTAACATCATAATAAAGGGCAATGTCACGGTCCTTTCACTGTAATGCAGGGGCGTGGCTCAACTCCACTCCCGAATTTATTACCGCTGATAAACTCTCGCTCTCCAGCTGAATGGGGAGAAATGTCACCTTCTGTAAACGATAAGACGAGCGAAGCGACACAGGGAACACAATAGAGTCGCCTCGTGACTGATATTCGCGTGAGTGAAGAGGCGAAAGCGCTCCGAGCTTCAAGTTGTGAGCGAGGAGTCATTTGCATAGATTACTTCATCAGCCTTTTAAAAAAAAAAATTAAATTAATAAAAAAAAGGGGAAGAAAGAGTGGAAACATTTTACATATTTAAATCATATTTGGTGGGTGTCTTATTTTTGGAAATAATTATACATTGCACTGAAATACAAAACCCTGAAATCCCCCAAAAATGTTACCTATGTATGTATCTATCTATCTATCTATCTATCTATGTATCCATCTATGTATCCATCTATCTATCTATCCATCTATCTATCTGGCTGCCTTTCTTTCCTTTATGCTGCCTTTTTCTCATTTACATAAATAGAGCTCCGAGCTCAACCCTATTGGACATGAACCTCATCTCACACCTACATCAGTACCTGACTGTACTAGCAACCTTGTGGCTGAAGGAATCTCCACAAAGTCTAGTAGAACATCTCCCCAGAAGAGTGGAGGATATTAGAACAGCAAAGGAGGGGACCAAATGAAGTGGGGGCATCAGAAATAAATAAATAAATAAATATTATCCACGTTCCACTTATAAACGTGTTTAGCTCGGTCATCAGGATAGATCAGACGCATATACCGAATCATTAGAAACTTGGAAAGAGTGAGAGAGAAAGAGAGAGAAAGAGAGAGAACTCAATAAATCGATGGGGAATTGATCTGTTAAAGAGTTCTCGTATGGAAAACAGGGTATCGAGCGAACGACACACTCGACGAAGAAACTTGAAGGAGAGGATGGCGAGGGAAACGGACGCCAAGTCTTCCAGAGCGATGAAGCTTCTGAGTCATAAAACAAACCAAACGCGCGTGTGTGTGTGTGTGTGTGTGTAAAACACAGCAGAGGTTTAAACCCAAGCTGTTGGTTACTCTGTGCATTCGACAGACTATTTATTCACGGTGTGCAGAATCTCTTTTTATTTTTTATCACTCGATCCCAAAAAAAGGATCAAGAAAAAATCTCTTACTGTGAAAACTGGCAGATTGATGCACATTTTTTCCCTCAAACCAAATCAAATAAATGAATCCTAATTTGCAGTGTGCTGTGGAACTGAAGTAAGGAGTAACGAGCTCGTTGTCATGCAGTTAAAAGAAAATCATTAACAACAGGATGCCGGGATCAGGATGAGTTACGACGGCCGCTCAGAAGTAGTTTTTTTTTTTTTTTTTAAACAATTACAATACCATCGCAATAATAATCACATACCTGTTAAAGCATCGTATATTTATAGACAACAGTTAGAGTTAGATTTAATTCGATGGAATTTGATCACATTTATCACTGACACTTGACCGTGAGTGTTAATTGCTCGAGTGTTTCACAGTCAGAGGCAGACACTTGTACAGGATGTGGAAGCCCTTAACCACAGGTTCACTTTACGCTTTATAAAACCCGTGGCCGAGCCGCTCAGTGTTTCTGTGAGGAGCTCCTCTGGTTGGGTGGACGAGCAGCAGCAAACCCCAAAGCTCCAAATCCTCATTACTCCTCCCAACCCTCGACTCTTTGAACTAACTCCTTTTAATTAGCACTTTGGAGTTAATGAAGCGCAGCGCCTCCTCCCGGGGGGCGTGTGGAAACGGCCCAAAAATTTGCGCGTCTTTCATATTACTGGTCGCCCTAATTGATTTGTTACTGTGCTCTTTTTCTGCAGTGAACCCCGAACGGGGGTACTCGCTGCGCCATCAACGTGGGTCCGACTTTCCTACTCGCACACGTATAAGTGCGGTCTGATGAAGACGTGCGATACACGATACAGCTGGCTTTATTTTTATGTTGTTGGTCTGACACTTATTGATTCGACCCCCCGATGAGCTGACGGATTCCGGTACGCCGTGTGGCACTGTGACTCAGCACAAAAAAACTCATGCTAATGAGAATGCAATTGCGCCGAGAGACACGGAGATGATATGAGCGCTTAATGAAACAAACGAATGGGGAAAAAAAGTGGGGGTGGGGTCTGGGTCTTCCTAACGCATCATAAATAAGGCCAAACGATTCAATTGCAATTATCTCACACGCAGGCTAGTGTGCGTGAGTACACACAGATGCATGAGGCACACACAGACACACAGACACACACACACACACACCCACACACGCGCACACACACGCGCACACACACGCGCACACACACGCGCACACACACGCGCACACACACGCGCACACACACGCACACACACACGCACAGAGTGAAGCATAGATGAAGATCAGCCATTTTCAGTAATCAAAAATAAAGTTTCTTTAAATAAATGGAGCAATTCTCTCTCTCTCTCTCACTGCTTTTCAGTCTGTACCTCTCTCTCTCTCACTGCTTTTCAGTCTGTACCTCTCTCTCTCACTGCTTTTCAGTCTGTACCTCTCTCTCTCTCACTGCTTTTCAGTCTGTACCTCTCTCTCTCTCTGCTTTTCAGTCTGTACCTCTCTCTCTCTCTCTCTCTCACTCACTCACTCACTCACTGCTTTTCAGTCTGTACCTCTCTCTCTCTCTCTCTCTCTCTCTCTCTCTCTCTCTCTCTCTCTGCTTTTCACTCTGTACCTCTCTCCCTCTTTCTCAGTTCTTCAGTCTGTCTTTCTCAATGTTTTTCCAGCCTGTCTGTTTTTCTCTCAGTTTTTCTGTCTCTTTCACTCTCTATATCTGACTGTCCCTCGAAAAAGACAGAGAGACAAATCAACTGAGAGACATTCTGAATCCTTTTCTCACTCTTTCTCTCAATCTGTTTGTCTCTCTCCATCTCCCAATTTCTCTCTATCAGTCTGTTTGTCTCTCAAGAAAGACTGAGCGACAGACGGACGGAGAGAGACAGTCTGTCTGTTTCTTTTTCCCTCTCATCATAAATCTTCACATTCACCTGAAAACGGTCGTATAACAAAACTGATGCATTTGGAAAAATGACAGGAGCGCTTTTCTTCTGACGTGTGTGTGTGTGTGTGTGTGTGTGTGTGTGTGTGTGTGTCGAAGCTCAGTGCAGCTTTTTAAAAGAAAGTCGACAGAGCGTGCTTCGGGATTTAGATGAGGAAGATTTGCATTATGGGTAAGGCGTGTGGGAGCAGCGTAATCTCTCTTCGACAGACTCCGACTCGGGGCGAAGGCAATTCTCTACAGATATGACTTAGCAATTAGCATAGCTAATAGGAGTCATCATTAGAAAGAGCGATGTGTAGGTGTCAGGGCTTTGAGCGCAAGACAGTGAGAAGGTCAATGAGCAGAAAAGTAAAGAGCAGAGATGATGCGAGACGGCGAGGCAAAACCGAAGCTAACGGATGAAACAAAAGGTTTACAGTTCGGACAGAGAACGCCTCTTTTTTATTTAACGATCTTCCGGTACGGCTCGTTACTGTTTTTCCGAACTGAACAATAATTTACTTCAAACATTCAAATTACTGCGATTCGCGTTTTGTGACACCACCGCAAAACTTCATAAAGGGTTTAATTTAAATTTAATCTAATAATGCAGCTCATCCAGAGACTTAACTCACATCAACACCTCCTTCTTTCTGTTTTCATTCATCGGTCGCTCAGATCGGTACGAGTTATTGAATTTCTATTGGACCAAATTTCACAAAAAGGTTCAGGAAAGTCTTTCATTCTCTTTTGGTCTAAATACACTTCTCTTGATAAAAGAATGGTGGACATGTCAAAACTGTCTTAATAACTGTCATAATAAACATCTGAAGGTTAAAAATTAAGTCTCTCTCTCTTTCTCTCAGCCTGTCTGTCTCTCTCTCTTCCACTCTCTCTCCCTCTCAGTATCTCTGCCTGTCTCCGTTTCTCTCTCTCTCAGTCTGTCTGTCTCTCATTCTGTCTGTCGTTCTCGCTTTCCCTCTCACACTGTGTCTACCTGTCTCAGTTTCCCTCTCTCTAAGCCTGTCTGTCTGTCTGTCTGTGTGTCTCTCTCTCTGTTTCCTTTTTTGTTCTCCTCTCTCTCCCTGTGTCTGTCTGTCTGTCTGTCTGTCGTGCTCTCTCTTTCTTGGTTTGTTCAAGTCATGGAGTGACCAACTGAGAGAGAGTCTGTCTGTCTGTCTGTCTGTCTGTCTGCTGTCTCTCCCTGGGTTTCTCTGTTTATCCCATGAGACAGACCAACTGTTTGGAATTAGGTGATTTGTGTCCTGAGACATTTAAGTCCTGAATCTTAAACAATGAACTAAAGGATAAGTAACTTCTAATAACAATAAATATAAACTTAACATATCTCTCTCTCCTCCAGACCACTGCCATGAATCAATTATTAACCTTGAAGTACAGCGCTTAACCTTGGAGGAACGTTGTGGTTACGGGCCGAGTCTCGGCGTCACGTCTCTCCCCACACGGTTATAAAAACGTGTCTGTGTTAATGGCAGAAGGCAGAGTCGGCTGCTGTTTGAAGTTCTCGAGCTCAGTAAACATTCCTCCTAACACGGCTCCTTCTCCTTCAAATATTCACCTCTCCACCCTTCTCATCTCACACTCTTCTTTTTTTCCCTGTCTCCTGCTTCTACTGTTTATCTTCTCAAAAATCTTCAATACTGTTTTTCCTTTCAGTCACCTTTTGTCTTCAAATATTCTTCAGACCAACGTTCAGCTCCCTACGTACTCCTGCTCTTCACGTTTACTTTTACCAACCTCCTCCTGCAAGCGCTTCATCTCTCCACCAACCTCCTCCTGCAAGCGCTTCATCTCTCCACCAACCTTTTCCTGCAAGCGCTTCATCTCTCCACCAATCTCCTCCTGCAACCGCTTCATCTCTCCACCAACCTTTTCCTGCAAGCGCTTTATCTCTCCACCAATCTCCTCCTGCAAGCGCTTCATCTCTCCACCAATATTCACCTGCAACCACTTCATCTCTCCACCAACCTCCTTGTCTCTATTTAACCTCACCACCTATCTTCACATTACTCTATTTCATCTCTCCATCAATCTTCCCCTGCCTCTTTATCTCTCCACCAAACTCCAGCATGTGAAGCAGCACGTTTCCCCCGGTTTAAACTCTACTTTTTCTTCTTCAAGGTGTACAAGCGCAGAAACAGCACACACACCTCCTCCTGGTGGGGAATAAACCTGAAGAAAAATGTAGATATAATAATAACAGCCCCTGGTTTATCTCTCGGCCCAGACAGGAGCGCATTTATCAGGCATCAACCGGCTCCAATCCTGCTGCGGCGTCGAGTCTCTTCTTGGTATTGTTATTGACAAACCATGGCAAATTGAATTGCTGCGCAGGGTGAACTGTCATAGCGGAGGGCTGAATCGCCACGATACCCGCCTGCCAATCACAGCGCCTTAGCTCCGTGACAGAGGACAGGAAGCCTCCAGATCGTCACACTTTATCTCTCAGAACACCCCACGAACAAGAAGAGAATTTTCTCCTGCCTCAGAAATTCGGGTTAAAGGTTCGACGAGCTCAGCGGTGACACGCGAACATGAAAGCTATCGCGCTCTTTCCATGAACACACTTTCCTTTTTTCTTTTTTTTTTTTAAAGAGTTTGAAAAGATTTTTACGAGCATTAACATCGACCACTGGTGTGTTTTAGATCACTATACTGTGCGTCTTATTCAATCCCAGGAACACCATATTTACACCATACTGAGGACGACGAAGAGGATGAGCATAAGGAGGATAATGATAATAAAAGTAATGATCATAAGGATGAGGATATGATGAGGATGAATAATGAATAATGCAAAACAATGAGAATACTCAAAACAACGTCTCAATATTAACACTTTACAAACTAATCTTTAAATAACTGCCTTTGTGCTGCTCTCATCCTACACACACACACACACACACACACACAAAAAGCTGTAGCTGTACAGAAAACCTGGTGCGAGTGTGTGCGAGTCCTGGGTGGTCCTTAAACTACTATATTAACAACCTAGACACATACCCTTTTATAGAAGTGTGTGTGTGTGTGAGTGTGGGTTAAGGTGTGCGCGAGTGGGCTGGGTTTCGCTGGATTATATCAGCTCAGTTTGCATAGCAGCCTACACAAAGTGGAGTGTGAGAGGCGGATGTTCATGCATCTTGACTTAAAGAAGCTCTGCTTGTAGGAGTACACACGTGCGCACACACACACACACACAATGATAATAATAATAGTCATTATTTATTTCTGATAGAAAACTGTGACAGATGATGAGATGTAATGCCTTATAAGTCACCATAAGAATTTTTAACTACCTGCAGTTATTTAAAGTGGATTTCGGGACCCATGCCAACATGAGCAGCGGGAGACAAATGTAAAAAATCATTAATTAAATAAGAAAATAAATAAGTATTATTGAGTTTTGTTGGCCCGAATTCTCTGCATGACAAAAAATAAATAAAAACTAAATATTCAAAGAAAATCATTTGGAGGCCAAAAAAGATCTTCATTCATTAATTAATTTATCGATTTTTTTATTTCATCAATTTATTAAGTAATTTTAACTCAACAAAACTTTGCTTAATTGGGAAAAATAATATCACAAGACTGTTTGTTTACTTATTTTCTTGAATATTAATTATTGGGGGAAAAGAAATCAGAATATTTTATATTCATTAATTAATAATCGGTATAAATGAATTTAGTTCCCTTGCGTTTAAACTAGAATAGTCAAGGTATTTAAATAAATAAATATAAACACAATCAGAGAAATCATTTTTTTTATTTATTAATTAGCAGATGGTATAACTAAATTTAGTTCCCTTTTTTTGTAACACGGAAGCCCAAAGTATTTAAATCGATAAAATAAAATAAACACAATCTGAGGAATTTGTAAACTAATTAAAGAAATTGACAGATGCTGCTTTTTATTGATTAATTAATAAATAAATACCATAAAAATAAATTAATTCATAATTTTTATCAGTAATATTAAGTTTAGTTATCTTGCAAAATTATAATAAAAAAATATAAAATTAAAAATATATAAAGAAATAAATAAATGAAAAGATGTGAAAGAAAAATCTGAAAACAATAAAGAATTATGAAAAATAATGAATAAAGAAAGAAAGAAAGCATTACATAAATAAATAAAAAGAAATGCGCTTGTACTATTATTTTCCACAATCTTTCTAAAATAAAATTTCCCTGGTAGCATCTTCATCTACAGGACGCTGAATGGAATAAACTCCTCGGATGTCCAAGTAGGATTTATTTAGTACTGAAACTTTCCTTCTACACAATATGACACTGCCACCGAGTCCACTGACATTCACTCGGAATATATTTTACCACTACAAGCGTCAACCTTTAGGCGTTTTTGCCGGCTCAGCAATTTAACACCAGAGCAGAACGTGCACGAGCTGAGGCGAAACCGCAAATCAGTTGTGTTCTGAATCTCAGGATCATCTGATGTGCTGCTGCTGCTGCTCAGTCAAACCTTTCAAGGTTCTGAACGTTCTTCTCCGAGACGCAGACGCTCCGATTACATCAGCGTGAACAGTCTGATTATTTACTGAACCTTTAATCAGCAGGATCATCAGTTTCTTACAGCTGGGATACAAGACTGAGAGCTGTAGCGTCTCTGTACTCTGAACACACACAAATACACCAAGTCTCACACACACACACACAAAATTTCTCTTGACCCAAAAGACCCAAACCTGTTCCAGCATGACAACGTCCTCGTGCCAAAGCTATGAAGATATGGTTTCCGTGGGTCGGAGTGGAAGATCTCCTGCTATAGAGCTCAAAAACCTATTGTACATGATGAATGTGAACACTGAGTGCAACCGAGGAACCTCCTCACCTCACCTACATCAGTGCCTGACTTTACCATCACCCTTATGGCTGAATGAATCTTTACAAATCTTGAGGACAGATTTCCTAAAATGCTATCGCTAAAATAAGCTTGCTTACAGTATCGCAACATATCGGATCGCAACCGCTGTATCGCGATACGTATCGTCATATTCTTACCGAAACACAGCCTAGAACCGAAAGCACATACCGACCTTAAAAAACTGCATATATAAAGTGATATTGAGAATATCTCAAAATGGGTCTTTTTTGGGAACTAATGGAGCCTTAAGAGTACAGACAAATATAATGAGTGCTAAAGTTCACTTCACTCTGTGGATAAGATACAAGCAAGTAAGTAAGAGGGGAAAAAAAACCCTTCCAACTAAACCACCAGCTCCACCAATATTTACACAATCAGAAGAATTTATTTATTCAGTCATTCGTTCCAAAAACCTCCATCTTGACGCGTCGAGGGGAAAAACAGTAAACCGGTTAGACTTCACTCGTTCAGCGCCTGGAGCTGATCCACATTTTACCGCCTTCCAGCGTAGATTACACACCTGCTCACACAGTCACCGCAGATACAACACACTCTGAGTGTGGAACAAACCAGGAGAGCGTTTGTGTATACACACACACACACACACACACACAAACACACAAGCCCTGCCTAATAAATCCCACCCACTAGCAGGTGCCATGATAAAGAGATAATCAGTGTTCATAATGTTATAATGTCATTGTTTTGCCTGATCGGTGCACATAGTAAGAAATCCCCACGTGTTCTATAGTTTTTACGACAAGTCCATGTTTTTTTTGTACTGCTACAAACTCGGTAAAGTGAATAAAACACACAAGAATTGGACAGTGAATGACTGGACGAAAGTTATTTTGGCTTGAACAGAAGAACTTCCATAAGGTATCACCCTCACCATCAACCCTGAAGGTGGAAGCTTAATGGTTTGGGCTTGTCTTGAAGCAGGAAAGGTTGGACACCTATTTTGGGTGAAAAGAACCAACATGGCGACCAATACATACTTCAACACCAAGCAAGTCCGTCTGGCTCATTGGAACCAACAAGACAATAAACCGAAGCGTTCGTCCAAGTGGACTATCATGATACGTTCTGCCCAGTCAGTCAATGCACCTAAATCCAACTGAACTGCCCTGGAACGAACAGGTTTGCAGGAATGAAAGAAATCTCCAACTAGTGAAGAACATCTCTGGCCAGTTTTACAAGCATTTCAGCTGAACGTTTGGAGAAACGAACTGAACTTCTGTATCAAGTGATTTGTTTAGAAATGATCTTTTATAAGACCAGACTCATGAGGCGATTGCACTGTTTTCTACGCCGCTGGATACATAAAGATCGTGAAGATTCAAGAAAAATTTGGTTGTGAGATTTGCATCTAAACCGCTACTCGTGCCTAAAGAAGAAAAGAAATGAAAGGAATCACGGGTGTTTTATCAGAAGAGTTTCATGAACTTCATGTACTTTCTCAAACTATAATCACAGGAATGGAAGCTGGAGATGACTAACTCCAAGCAGTGGTGGATGAAGTACACAAACCATAGAGTTGAGTTAAAATAGAGATTCACTCAATAGAATGTGACTCCAGTAAAACTAAGTGTTTCTTTGAACTTTCACTTGAGTAAAAAGTACCAAAGTTTTTGCCTTCAAATGAACTTAAGTATCCAAAGTACTGATTTATTATAACTATAATGTTCCTGTAATCATTTTTATCACAAGACTGTTTACTTAATCACCTCAGGTTATGTGTAAAGACTCTGTAACTCTCAGCACACTGATCTATTAATAGACTGATATTAAAACTCAAACACTGAATGATTTCTATCAAAATGATCACGAGCCCAAACTACTTGTGTGCACGTGTGTTGTGGTTCGAGTCTGGAGTTTCTTCATCATTTAGCCCTCTGTAAATGTTCTGCTGGATGTTGATGTGATTCTGAACTGTATGTTGGTGATCAGTAGATACACCAAGCGCCGGTCAGAACAAGTTTAAAACAGAGCGAGCGCTCGATCCTGATTGGTGAATTTCTGCGTGTTTTCAACCAGTTAAATATTTTTTCCCTCATAAATAAAAAGGAAGGACTGATTTCGCAGAATGTAGTTGAGTAAAACGCTATTAGACTTTGAAATGGAGTAAAGTTAAAGCTTCTCCAAAAATAGAAATCCTTCAGTACATAACTTACAGTTACAGTAAAAGTACTGAAATGTGAAAAAGCTACTTAAGTAAATAAACAGATTACGTTTACTTCTTTACTGTTTACAACTGACCCCGAAACAGGCCAAACACAACCCTGTGCACATAAAAGGACGGCGTGTCCAGGTGCGAAATCCAGGTGCTGAAATGTATCTTAATAAATAAGTGTTAATAACTAACTTATGTACTTTGAGCACTTGCTTCATGCAACTGCACACAACTGCAAACATCTGCAGGGTCAAAGAAGTGCACTGAAGCCAAAGTCCAACCAAATGACTTTTACAACCAATGTCAGTCTCTGAACTAGCAAAAAAAACGCATAAATGATGGAAAACTAAACGAGAAAAACATAAATAATGTTAGTAATTGTATATTATAATACACAGACGTTAATTTCTAGTCAACTAGAATTACATGATACTCAATTTTAATACACGTTGGAATTTCCCACCTGTTTTCGGCCAAATCCCGCCTCCTGGGATATGATTGGATGGTAGTCACTTCCCGCCTGCGCACGGATTGGCGTTGGTACAGAAACAGCCAATCACAGTGCAGCAGGTGGGATACTATTAACCAATTGTAACTCAGAAGGCGCGGTTTGACCAAAACGGATAGGATATTAACGTTAGTTTTAGACCGATTTAGAAGTTGAATGTTGTTTTAAATATTTTAGACAAAATATTTGCTTTTAAAGAATGGACTCTACAGTTAAACGTTACCGTGTTTCTATTGAGAAACGAACATCTGGCTGCAGCTCCGCGAAGCGCTCCAGAAACAACCCGGGATGCCATGGATGCCGCCATGTTGGACCGGAAGTGAAAGGTATGCAGCTGTCGAGCGCGTGCCCACGAGCCAAAGAAGTGAGAGAGAGAGAGAGAGAGAGAGAGAGAGAGAGAGAGAGAGACTGTCGTGTGAGAAAGGGCAGGTGGAGTGGTGAGAACGAGCGCGCGCGTATGTTCAAGAGTCCACTGTAAACCTTTGACCTTTGAGTCGTGACTGCACGTGACTGTCCACGTGAGCGATTGGGACCTGATCAACCATCCGCATGTGCTCAGTGTGTGTGTGTTTGTGTTTGTGTGTGTGTGTGTGTGTGTTATATCATTGTTCCAAACAAGACAAACAAATATAAATAAAAACTTAAATTCTTTGATAAATAACTAAGTAATGGGACCTGATCAACCATCCGCATGTGCTCAGTGTGAGTGTGTGTGTGTGTGTGTGTGTGTGTGTGTGTGTTATATCATTGTTCCAAACAAGACAAACAAATATAAATAAAAACTTAAATTCTTTGATAAATAACTAAGTAAATAAGTAAATACATAAACACATTAACAAACTAATAATGAAACCAAAACAAGTAACTGATACAGACACACAAATCGATAAACAAACAAACAAATAAGATAAAAACTAACGTTATGACTGATCTATACATCCATTGATTAATACATAAAGAAGGAAATGAAATAAATAATTCATGAATTATAAAGTAACTACACACAACCGCTAATTAGCAAATAAAAAGCAAATAATCCGAGCTGAACAACTCATTAAGTAATTAATTAATGAATACAATTAAATAAGGAAACAGATAAACACGGATAAGTAAACAAACAAAAAAATAATAACAAATAAAATAAGTGAGAGGATTAAAAATGATTATAATTGCTGAATATATACATTTTATAAAGATGCAGAAACAAATAAATAGATAGATAGATAGATAGATAGATAGATAGATAGATAGATAGATAGATAGATAGTGTCCATAATTACCTTTACTAAGCTCTTTAACAAGAAATCTAAGAAACCTCAGGTGTAAAACAACAGGAAAGCAAGAAAGCAATATTACATAAGCAGGTGCTTTTATTCCTCTTCTTGACGTTTCTTTGTAAAGATGAAGCTCTCAGGCATCTCAGGAAGTACAAAAATTAACTTCACCGAAATCCGTCATGTGGCGCACATCCGGCAAATAAAACCGTCCGTGTGGAAACATAGCAAAATTTACATTTGGTGTCCTGATGATTTACGTCATTTTAAACACCATCATTACTTTAAAACGTTTACGAGAATATTTCTTCTTCATGCTCTGTGTTGAGTTTGGTTTTACTTGTAATTAACATATATTTGCATAAAGCATCCATATTTGTTTATGCCCATGTTGATTAAAGTATTAAAAACATGAATAGTATAAATTTTAAGTACATTAATAACATAAATATGTGCGATTAAGTTGACAATCATGTGATTAATCACGATTCAATATTTGAATCGTTTGACAGCCCCTATATATATTTATATATATTTAAACAAATACTTTAATTTTCCTGCATGTTCTCTCCCTCTGCCTAACATGATCCCATTAACTTCCAGTTTTGCCGAGGCGCTTTAAAGATTTCAGCCTATTAGTCAGTCAAGAGCGGTCATAAGGATTATTTAAGACAGCTCTAGCGAGAATAAGAGCCACGCTAATACGACCTCTTATAATAAAAAATTATGCAAATGAGCGGATTTGACGGATTCGCTCCATCCTCATTCAGTCTCTCTCGCTTTTTTTTATGTTTGTTCTGCTCCTCGTTGAAATCTCTTTTTACGCACCGCTTCCAGGAACTTTTTAATAGGCCGGGATCCATATTAAAGAGGAATAGATACATATAGAAGGTGTTCTTTGTGCCAGCTGAAGTGTTCCTCGTGTAAGCATGATTTCGTGGAGTGAGAGCAGTGTAGAACCCCAGGCTCTTGCTTTCATTCTGTTGACTAAGCTTTAACACTCAGCTGCGCGCCGGCCGGATATTCGATACCGCGTATTAGATATAAAGAGTCTCGGGTGATCGGGGAGAGTTTGAGACTCTATTTGAATAAGAGCACTAGATTTATCCTTCATGAATTCTTGAATGTGTTTAGTGCAGGTTTAAAACACTGGATTCGGTTTGGACTGGATTTCAGCATATGCTCTGGTTTGAATTTGGTGAATTACTGGCGTATTTTATTAATCCAGAGTGTTTAAGTCAAGTGGTTTTTTTGAGTAAAGGGTGGTTGAACAGTCTGGTGGGGTTAAACTGAGTGCTCGCTCTCATAAAAGATGTAAGAAGATGTCTTAAATATCAGATTATTCGTGAGAGAACCAAACTGGGACTAGAGCACATTTCAAAAATTCATTCATTTGGGTTCAAGATTGTGTGCCGACATCTTTTTGTTTGTTGGTACACCATTGGCAGGTTTCTTCTAAAAAGGGCTTGAGCCCAAAATCAGGCCCAATATTAGTCCGATTCTGGCCCAAAAGTGTTAATGGTGGCAATGTTGGGTTATTGGGCCAAAGGTGTCTTGATCCCTCTGACAGAACAGCGTTAATGGGGTTTGTGATGTTTATTTCTAAAACAATCCTGATACTAATGACCCTTAGTTACTCTCAGTTACTATGCAGGAGAGGTGTAGCTTAGTGGTATGTGAGTACACACATGGTAGTATGTGAGGGTTTGGGTGTATATGGGATATGTGATATCCCCCAAATGAGGATGGGTTCCTCTTTCTGAGTCTGGTTCCTCTCAGGGTTTCTTCCTCATACCATATAAGGGAGTTTTTTCTTGCCATAGTCGCCCTCAGGCTTCATCATCAGTGATAATACACATCATTCACCTTAATTCTTAAGTCCAATAAAGCTGCTTTGAGACCATGTCCATTTTTCTATAGAAATAAACATGAACTTGCATGTAAGGGATGAACAAGTGTGCATAAATGCTAGTTCTGTTTATGCTAAGCTGATAGTATGGCAGTTTAGTGTAGGAGGGTGTATAATGATGATATATGGATGACTCGAACCTCTCAACAAGCTTCAATAGGTGAAGAATTTCACTAAAAGCCGCTTCTTCTAGTAAATATCGACCCAACTTGCTAGCATTAGTCATTGATGGTCCAACAGTGTTAAGGATTGAATGAGTATTAGCCCCTTGCTAGCATTAGCTCAGCTTTCATCACCATTTGGCCCACAGCGTCAGGGCTGTCATGAAAAGTAAACACGACTTTTCCTTTCCGAAGCTTTTTCAAGTCAGATTCTCCAAACACCCCATTTTCTGCATGCATATCCTCAGCTTCTCTCTTTTAATCTCTGTCTTCCTCTCTCTCCCTCTCTCTCTTCAGCAATTGATTCTTATCCTTCCCTCTTCGCCGTAACCCACAAACTGCTCCCCTGCAGCTCATCGCCAACGGTTTCATCCACTTCCGTTACCACCGTTTTGAAGAAGGCTCTCCGTCTTCAAGGGATATTCTGCAGCTTATAAAGCCACGTAGATGTTTCATCTCCGAGGCACATTTCATCGCACTTCGCTGCCGAGGTGGGCCACATGAATACATTTTGTCTCCGGTAAGGTGATGAGTCCGAAGTTTTGCTATTACACCTTTGTTAGACGGGCGGGAACGAAAAAGACGGGAACGAGCAAAAAGACGGCTCAGGAGAGCCGTTCGACCGCGGAATCGACAAACCAGGAAGGTGGGATCGTAATCTAGGACGTTCTCTACAGAGCAGACAGATCGTTTTGTAAATGGAAATAAAACCTGGAGAGAAAATATTGTTGAATCCCAGCTCGTTCTTGAGTTGAGATTTCACGCTGTCGCTGTGAGCAGCCTCACAGATGAATCGTCTGGAAAATAAACGGACAAATAAATAAAACGAAGCTGCGACTAATACCGAGCGCTTTAGCACTGTCATGGGACGCTTAATCAAATTCCCATCAGAAGCAGTTTTCTCTCCACTTTATTCCTCCGTGTGTGTGTGTGTGTGTGTGTGTGTATGTGTGTGTGTGTGTGTGTTAAATCACTTCCATTTACTGCACACCATTGATTCTGAGCTCATAATACCCATAATACCCACCCATATTTGTCACTTCTAGCCTGTAACTGTGACGCCTACAGGGTGTATTTTAATTTGCACGCACTAGGAATAAGATTTAAAGTTCAATTCTCTGTGGTAATAGTACTTACTAATAAGTACGTGAGTGTGTAAGAATCCAAAAATACAATGAAATATATCTTCTTTCCTTTTCAGCGCAAAAACAAAATGTCTTAAAATGAAACAAAAAACCTACCATAAACACAGGTAACATTTTGACTTTGAAAAAAAAATCCAAAATGATTTAAAAAAAGTAAGACGATGCATGTGCGTAACAATTTTTTTTCTGCCTACAGGTGAATTTTGGAACAGCAGCATATGAAATACAGAATTCTGCAAAAATCGTATCGTTGGAAATATAATAAGATACCGGTATTTTTTTCCAGTACCGGTATACCGCGCATCCCTACTTTGCTTTCCTGTGTAGCTTCTCACTTAGCAACCTACGAGGGATGCATTTGTTTCGGCGAATGCAGATGCGTTCAGAGGGATGGGACTCGCATTTAAACGGTGATATTAACTGGTTAACCAGTTATTTTATAGCCATTGGACAAAAAGCCATGTCTTACGAAAAGTGTATAATGAACTAATGTGTAGTTTGTCAGCGTTATGGAAGCCCCCCACCCAAGCCCGAGGCCCTCGACACTTTCCTGCTCTGCATATAGCGAGCACCGTCTTTGCATTAACCTCTCCTGTTAGAATCACAAGTGGGTAAATCTACATTTTAATATTATTAGGGTTTCTGCGTGTATGCTAGTAGGAAAGAGCTTGTAAAGTATGTACATGTGGTGGTGTTTAAATGTAATGCCTTGTTGATGTCGTTCTCTAACCAAAATACTGTTTTAAAATAAAGTGCTATTGACACGGGTAAGTCTGGTAGGCTAGAACAAAAAATTTAGTAGACAGGAGTAAGGGCCTTGCTCAGGGGCCCAGGAGTGGCAGCTTGGTCTGTAACCTTGTAACCAACTTGTAACCTTCGGATCCAGAGTCCAATGCCTTTCCCAGTAAGCTACCACCGCCCAGTCTTACATTAAGAAGAAAGTTTAGAACTGTGTGCTCAAAAGCTAGTAAGCATTTAAGCTAGTAAGCTAGTATGCAATTATGTTTAAAAATGTGTGTGTGAATGTGTGTGTGTGTGTGTGTGTGTGTGTGTGTGTGTAGAGTAGAATGCAAGGTTGCATTGCAGTGGAGGAACAGGACATTTTCTACAATGCACTTAATGCTAATTTTCTTTAATAACTTTGCAGCGGCGCTTTAGTTCCCTAGTCTGTCCTGTTTAGTCACCTGTACACCCTGATCATCTTCCAAATCTTCACCATTCATGCGATCGTGAAGACTATTAGCTGCATTTCATCGCATATTCCCCCTTCCATGCCGAAGCTCGATCTCAGCCCTAAACCTACAGAAGCTACAGAAGAGGCTCCACGCAGAGACGGCAGCTTTTTCTCTACGACCCACGGTGCGGTTTAGAGTAAACTCCATTGCTCAATCCATGGCGGGAGCGGCTGCAGCTCTCCGGCTGATATAAAACACTTCGCCTGCTGTTGCTCAGAGGCGCATAAAAAAGGATTCACCGAGCAGGCCTTCATTTCAAACCCCACCTTGAGGAGGTCTAGAGCACTCTTTCCAACTCTTCAAACTTTTGCCTAGTTTTAGTCAAAGGCTCTCTCTGGTTTTCTCTTTCTCTCTCCTTTCATATCTTCTCGGTTGCTCGGCTTTTATGCCGTTCCCACTGCTGGAGGATTCATGCCAAGATTCTCGCTAAGGCAAAAAAGCAGATGGAGGGCTGCCGGACATTCAGATCGTAGCTTCCTCACTGAAATCGTTACCACAAAAAAAGCCATGACTGCTAACTAAAACGAAATGTACACGTTATTAGCTGAATCAGCACATCTTCGGTGGTGTAGCAGAAGCCCCCTCTTAACATGAACGACGATTTCACGTGCCAACCCTTTCACGAGTTGCCGTCATACGTAATAACACGCATTAGCAGTAATAGCGATATGTAATAGCCGCGGAAATGGACAAGTGCTTAAATCCAAAAAGATAGGAGAGAAAAACAAATATATTTCAGAGAATCATTGTGTTTGGAACAACACACACTCACGAAAAAACGAGTAATAATCCCAGACGCATCACATGACTCAGATATTCAATACACTTGAACGAGAGACTGAGTGACGCTCAGCCCGACGCTGTTGGAAGAAAGCGGCTAATCACTCAGACTAAACATCTTTGTGACAGACAGGGGGCGAAAGGAGAGGTGGTCACCTTGAGAATTTTCAGAAGTGATTCACCGTCAGAATCTGTAATCTTTTTCAAATTGCGTATTTCTTTCTCCCGCCGTTGTTAAGCGAAAGCCGAGTTTGTTATTCACCTTGTTTAAGTGCAGGGATCAGAGACAGCACTGTAAACACACCCACCTGATCAGTTCAGACACACAAAACCAGGTTAATCCAATTTTACACACATGACACCCAGTAGTGGACTGTAGTGAAGTAACTGTAATGTGTTACTGTATTTAAGTAGCTTTGCCACGTATTTGTACTTTACTGAAGTGTTTCTATCTGGGGAGACTTTCACTATATTTCACTATAAGTCAAATATTTTACTTTTTACTCACATACATTTAGTGAAATCAGTCGTTTCTTTATATTCACGAGGATAAAAACGCAACTGGTCAAACACTCAGCGACCCACCAATCAGGGTCGAGCGCTCGCTCTGTTTTAAACATGTTCTGATTGGCGCTTGGTGTATCTACTGATCACCAACATACAGTTCAGCTTCAGTTCAACATCAAGCAGAAGGAATAAATGATGAAGAAACTCCAGACTCGAACTCACCACAACACACGTGACCTCATTTACACCATTTTTATTAAGTGGTTGAAAAGAAGGTTTTATTACCTGTACATTACAGGAACATGAATATGAACATGATACAGCGCCCCTGGTGGACAGAGTGCTAAGGGCCTTGCTCAGAAATTCGGTCTGAATAAGTAAACCTGATCGGCTGCTCAGAAAATTGTGCATTCGAAAAATAGACTATACGTTTAAAATAAGAGAAAATATATTTGATATTATTCAAGTGATAGTTAAAAATTGTGCATATTGTATGGAATGTACTGAGGTTTGACACCAACAAACAAAAAGCATTAACAATGACATCGACAAAACAATTGCAGAAATCTTTCGGAATCTGGACGCTTGGCAATGTCCTTATGGGTGCTAATGATGTCCACTAGGTACCTTCATGTAATCTACAAGCAGCCAAAGGGGTTCTCTTGGGTGAAATGGTATCCACAAGACATAACGAGTCAGCAATAAATTGCCAGTAGAAACTCACAGGCTTACCCTACGACATTTTCTATTAAAACCAATACAATTTCGATAATGTTCACTATTAAAACCATTACAAGGGAGACGGATCCGGTTATCACCTGTGTTACAGTGTATATTATCAACACTTCCAGTTCCAGTTTTGCCTCACTGTTGGAAAGGTTCTTTCATGAATGTTAAAGAAATGAGTACATGACCATAAGCCACCGCATTCCCATTTGTGTGCCTTCAGCTTGGTGGTAACAGAACCACATACTCTATGGCTCCACATATAGAGTCATTATTATAGAAATAATAAGGTATGAGAACCAGAGCTTTAATATAACCTGTGATTTGCAGCTCAACACCTTCTAAACAATCTGGCTAGAGAATCTGACAGCAGCTGTGGTATAAGCTAATTTAATGAAGACTCTCTTTGCATCTTAAAATATTCCAATAAACATGAGACCCCTCACCCTGTAAATCTCATTGAGCCTATTTCCTTCCTGATGGGTATTCACCCCTGCGACTCTCGCCTACTCCCCCGCTCCTGCCCTCAACTAATTATTAAGAATGCGCGCTTATTGTTTTGTAATTATGGATTGCCTTCTGGTGAGTTCAAATCTTGCAATTTTCTTTTATGTTTTATACCAAGTCAAAATTTTACACTGTAAAAACTACTAGGCATAACATGCCAATTGGATATAAATCTTTTTTTTTTTTTTTTTTGCTATACTGTGCGAATCGGACGAGCTTCAAGACACTTCGTCTATCGTCTATCCTCTCTGAGCTCCACTCCCAGCAAATAATTATCTCAATTTCCGATAATACGAGCCACGGTCCGGTCTGAAATGATCCTGGCTCTGCCCATACTCGCTGCAAATCTGAAGAGTCCTCCAGTTTAAAAGGTTAAAAGCAACAGCTGTTGGGATTCAACCAATCACTGAACCAGGTGTCATGTCTGAATTTAAAACATAGGCTAATTTATCAATGCAAAAGATGTTGTATGATGCTAGGAGTTTACTTTTCACCTATTCGAATATTCGGTTCACGATCCTTCAGTTTAAAATGACCCTACACATGGCGTCGCTTCAGAACAGTCAGCACTCACAACAGATCATGATGAACTGAAATGTACATAAATACTTGACTTTTTGTAAGGTCAAGGTGAGGGTTAGGTTGATGCAGAGACTCCCCCAGGATCGAAGGTTGGAATAGACCTTGGAAGGGATGCTAGTCCATCACAGGGCATCACATACTCTCATAAGGACAATGAGATAGTACCTAATGTATTTATCAGTATGTAAGAGGTAACCGGAGAACCTGGGGATAACCTAAACTCGGGAACATACTTGAAAACTCTGAAGCTCCACCTTGGCAAACCTACATACTACACCTCCATGGCATCCAACCATCCATTATGAATCTAAATGTCTAAATGGGTTTATTTTGAGTTTGTATGTTTGGTTCTTTGGTTCCCATTATAGCATCACGCAGAGCAAATATAAAGGTAATCAACAAAGACGAGAAAAGAACCGAGCTACAGGCATCCCACTGACCTTGTTTTCTTGAACGGATGCACCTCTTCTTCTATATTAAGTCCCCATCGCTTTCAGACTCTCAGGAGGCCTACAGCTAATTAACCTTGTGGAGGAAGCAATCGAGGATTAGGGATGAGAATGTTAAGCAACCTATCCCACGCCACTTGGATTACCATAAGCAACTTTCAAGTGGCTTCTCCAATATTTGTCTGAACCTGCAAATGTGAGAACTTCCTTCATCCTTCAAGAATTCTAAGCAACACTGACTTTTGCCCGGGAAATACACGCCTTGCATACCAAGGACCGCATCCTGTAGGATGATGCATGATGTTTTGGCAAATAATAATACAGACACAGGACGTCGTTGTACTGTAGCTTCTACATAACCAAGAAAGCGAGCAAATCTTCCATGTCTCTCTGGACAACAAGTATGAGATACGTGTATCTTGTGATTGAGCCGTGCTTCTAAAGTTTTATTCATCTGTGGGGTTAAACCTAAAACTTCTACAGGTTTTTTCTTTTTCTTGTCAAGGCAAAATCAATGTAAAAATCCCCTCAAACAACCCTGGTCCTTCAGCCCTTTTCCTAAAATGAGTATTAAAACACATATCATCATTCATATCAGTTTCCCAACATAAAACATCCTTGAAACCTGCTTACCAATTTCTACTTCCTGTTTCAACAGACCTGACCCACATTACTAATGGTGATCATCTTGAATCAGTCTCATAATCTGCTACAGTGTATCTGTGAGATTGTAGCTGACCGCCCTTACCTACTAGACAGACAGACAGACAGACAGACAGACAGACAGACAGATAGATAGATAGATAGATAGATAGATAGATAGATAGATAGATAGATAGATAGATAATAATGATCCAGATGTGATTGAGAATGTATTCAGAATGTACAGAGTGGAGCAGAACTGATGATTAATACAGGCGTTATTTACAGTATGTATACCCGTAATGATTAGCATTCAGCTAGTTTGTCTGGTCAGAGTGATTATCACGCTAGCTAACATTTACGAGATTAGGTCTTATAGCTGTTGTTATTTCGGCTTATCTAATGTTGTCCCACGTTCTTTGGCGATAAAGACGTTAAATCAGGGTGGGATCTGAGGTTGTATGAATATTTCCTTTCATCAATCTTTCTTGTACTTTTGAGTTCATTATTTGAACCCGAGTGAAAGACGTGAAACTGTACCTCAGCACGTGATTATTCATTCCAATGAGTAATTGTACTTTTTTAAAGTAAAGAATTTGGGTTCTTTTGCGCTTGACAAGGTTACCGCCAGAGACTAGCATTTGTATCCTCAGAGGTAAAGGATAATAACATTTTTTTAATGAATGTGCCAAAGTGTAAAATGAGTCTAGACCTCTTTAACAGATTTGGCATTGATGGATCTTATGCACAATCATTTCCCTCTCATATTTATGTGGAAATTAGCTGCGGCTCTGTCAGAGACTCCACTCCTTATTCGGAATTGATCGGGCTTCCCGTCCAGTTTAACCGCGTAGCAGTTGAATTTATTTGCACAAAATACCGTTTCTGAGAATAAAAATCACACCACCACATCAGTAGAGAGACTCGTGTCCCTGTAGACACATAGCAGTGGCCAGGCTTTGAAGTGCATGAGACTATAGAGGATCATCTTTCATGATCTGAACTGGTGACATCTCATGAAGTGTAGACGATGGGTGACAGCATGGAAGCCTTCTGGTTCTCATGCATAATGCTCTTTGTGATCGGAGAGCATTTTCTACCAGCCTGCGAGATATCAGATGGAAAATCAGGAGGATAAGGGGATCAGGAATATCGGAACGGATAGCTTGAACGGAGAACGAAGAAGAAGTGGGTTTGCAAAGGGAGAATTCTTTTAGCGATCTTCTGCAGTGGGGACTTATTTTTTTATAAAGCAGTGTGTCATGGTAGTTCAAGATACCTGAAACAATCATGTTCAGGTATGCAAGTATATAAGTGTGGAATGTGCAATTAGAGTTTGGAAGGGATTCAGTATGTAAATACACAAATTTGCATATGTATGCAAGTGGGCAAATATGTACATAAGTATAAAAACGTGCAAATGATCGTGTGCTAAACTGCACAACTTGGCTTTTATGCCAATCTGAATTCACTGATCACTGATTTATCTAAATAGACACGTGGACACTAATGTCAGGACGACTCTGGTATTCCTCTACGAGAAGGCGATGTGTTTTCCACGTCTCGTCACGCCACTTCCACTCAACCTCTACTCCTCCCTTTGCTGAGGCTCGGAACGCTGTTCCTCTTCACCTCTGCTCCCTCCTGCTTCATCCCAACCCTGATTATCTCCCAAACCGTCCACGTCGCCGTCCATTTGTTCGTCTCTGAGAGCGCACATGCTTGGAAGTCGCCCCGCTTCAACTCGCAACACACGGGCGTGAGCCGCTCTTCTCTTATTAAATGTTTTTTTTTTTTTTTTTTACAAATTCAAAAGCCTTTCTCTGTGAAATCTTTGTCTGTATTAAAGCGAGCGTGCTTGAAGAACCCTGTAGGCTTTCAGTTTAATAGAGCGCTGCTGAAAAATCCATGCGCTGGACGAGAAAGAGAAAAAAGGAAAAGAAAAAAAAACAAGGCAGTATGTTTTATCCTCCAGACAATGAATGCTTTTTGAAATAAACCATGGTTTTTCTGCATACATCTCTCAGAGAGCGGTCGCTGGCTAATAGCTCGGGGAAAATCCTTTGTACGTGGCTGGAAATTTTTTGTTATGACTGCTAGTCGTTTTTATCCACTGTTTGCTGTTTTCTTTTCTTTGAGTAAAGGACAAGTGATTGGCTGCATCTCTGGATGCGGCTGGCAGCCTGTTAGAGGCGTTCTGGAGCGTGGCCGGGCCTCGCGCGCTGACGGGATCATATTCATTTTTCAGCAATGAGGAATTCATTTTTTTGTCGCAGGTGGCCATGGGGACACAACATGAAATCCGGATGCCAGGAAGATATTCGCCAGGACACTGAAATCCCATCGCGAGTGCCGGCTTCAGGCATATTTATACAACTGCATATTTCTTTCATAATGACTAGGAAGAAACGCGACAATATTTCATTTGATTTAAACATTATGGGTGATATTTGGACTTTCATTGCCGTTCTCTACCTGCACAAGCTTTACATCAGTTATGCGGTAGATGTATACGATCATGTGATCAAGTTATCTGTTTGCATAAGATAGAACATAAAGATAAACGCACAAGTAAATCATTTAAAACAAACACATTACAAACTAGTAAATAAAACCTAAAATAAATAAAACCTAAAATGAATAGATAGATAGATAGATAGATAGATAGATAGATAGATAGATAGATAGAGAGATAGAGAGATAGAGAGAGATCCAGATAGAAACCAAATAAACTGATTAATAAATAAAAAAGTAAATATCGAAATGTGTAAATAAGTAAACAATATAAATAAAACAAAATATAAAGGTTGATGTAAAAAAAAAATTGTTCGAAATGCACACATAAATTAATTAAAAAAACATTATTAAACAAAATACATAAATATGAAAAAATAAAATATGTTTAAAAGATTGTAAATAATCAAAACAGAAAAAACAACTAAAAAAGAGAGGATAGATAGATAGATAGATAGATAGATAGATAGATAGATAAGCGTCTAAAAAAAGGAAACAAGAAATTAATAATTAATAAATTAATTTAATATTAAAAATAAATAAATAAATACACAAATAAACTAATTAATATACATGAATAAAAAAAACATAAAAGTTGGAGACACAATTGTCAATGCTCCTCTGCATGTCAAAGCCAGCTTCATGAAGATATGCTTTAAATGGGTTGGAGTGGAAGATCTCCTGCTTTTGAGCTCTCAACTCAACCCTGTTGAACGTGATGAAGTTCTCCTCACCTCACCTTCATCAGTTCTTGACTTTACTTACACCCTTGTGGCTGAATGTATCTCCAGAAATCTCCACAAATCTAGTGGAACATCTTCCCAGAAGCGTGGAGGTTATTATAGCAGAATGAGATGTTCAAGAAGAGCATACCATTCCTATGGTCAGGTGTCCAATTTATTTGTTCATATAGTCTATGTGTGTGTGTGTGTGTGTGTGTGTGTGTATAATGAATGACAATTAAATCTTTTTTATGATTACATTAGTATTTGTTATAATAAGGTTGCATTTGTTTGCACTGCTGTTTATTTCGATGGCTACCTTTTTAAGGAACATCAGAGCAGACCAGGAAGATAATAAGAGGATGGTGAAGCTCAGACTGAGCCACAGCCTGAGACTTTCAATGAGTCCATTGTTTACCAAATGGAGCTGCCTCTGGTCTTTTGTCGGCTAAAAAAGAAGCACACACACCGTGTGTATGTGTGTGTGTGTGTGTGTGTGTGTGTGTGTGTGTGTCAACCCTGCCTACTGCACTCAGAGGGAAGAGCATATGTCTGTCATGGCCTTGCAACCTCACACCAGAGATAGATGTCACCACCTGAAAGAGCTGAGTGCAAAAAAGATGGAGAGCTGCCCTGAGAAAACAAGAACATAGTAAGAGAGCTGCAAAGTCAGAGAGAGATGGAGGGAGAGAACAAGATGGAGAGAAAAAGGCCTGGTAATGAAAACACCAGCTGTCATGGGGTGTTGTGTAGCTCACTGAAGTGGTGTGAATGGTTCCGTGCTGATAATTCGCTGTGATGAGTCTGCAGCGCAACGTAGTGCACAAACACACACACACGCAGACTTCAGTCAGGAAGAACAGAGCGTGCTCAATTCACCATAAACCCTCCCTGCTAATGTCAACACGATACCTCAAAGCAAACACTCCCCGCGCCTGGTCCCTATCACGCAGCCCCAGATCGCTGCGATTGTGCTCAAGGTTATCGCGCATATTGTAGAAAATTCCTTCCGCGCTCATGCTCTCGTGCAGATAAACAGGGAAAACGAGCCGAACATGAAAGGTGTCTCAGTTACACACTTTTTTTGAGGTTTTATGATGGACGCCGAAGCTCCTCGTAGCTTATTTCTGTCGCCGGATATTTCTCAACGCCGGTCTGCCGCAAACGCTGCAGAGACCTTTATTCATTTATTTACAAAGATTTCGCTTTCAACGCAAAAGGAAATGTGTTACTGTACTTGAGTAGCTTTCTCACGTATCTGTACTTTACTGTGGTGTTTCCATTTGGGGAGACTTTTACTGTAACTTCAATACATTCAAATGTGACTACAAGTCAAATATTTAACGTTTTACTCGACTGCATTTAGTGAAATCAGTCGTTTCTTTATATTTACGAGAATAAAAACGTAACCAGTCAAACAGCTCTGTTAGGAACTTGTTCTGATCGGCGCTTGGTGTATCTACTGATCACCAATATACAAATCTATGACTCGAACACACCACGTTTTTTCAACGGCAACTCCTGCTTGTGTGACGTCATGGGGGCGGGGCTTAACGCAATCCCACCATCCACATACTCCTGTATGCTTTGCCAATGATTGGCTAGCGTTGCTGTGATTGATTGGGGAAAAGAGAGAATACGCCCACTATTTCATTCCTTCCATCATTCCTTGCTTTGTAGACTGAATGCACGCACAGTCTGCAAGGCAAATCCTTCATAACCTTCCTGTGATGTTCAAAAGGGTTATGGAGTTTTGTTATCTCTTACATAAAGAAAGGAATGTCCTTTTCCCTGTGATGACACAATCCAAAAAAACATGTCCCTCTTCACATTATAGCCTGCGTACGGTTTTTTCGGGCACAGCCCAGAGTACGACCTGCATATTAATGCCTTCTGCTAAATCGTGTCTGTCGCTTTTTTGCACGTTTAATTGCTATTCTCCTTGCTTTCTCCTTCTCCGCCGTGCTCATTATTAAATCATTACACTGTTAATAATAACGATGATACGATGACAAGCTCCTGAACCACAATAACAACGCAACAGCATCCGAACGCCTGGAGACCGACGCGGTGCTCGATTCCAGAATTACAGCGCTGAGAAACATGCTGGGGAACCATGAAGGCATGTTCGGAAATATTGTCAGGATGGAATAAGGAAGTCATGGGTGGAGCTTTTCTTTAGAAGCTTCTTCAAAAGAGGAGGATATTCGTAGCCCTCAGTGATCATTTGACAATCAAGGACAAACAGCGCTGTAGAAGCGAGCGAGCTCCATTTTCCCTTCTCTTCTCTCTCCACCCAGCTTCAGTTTACTCAGCTCCTTTTTGAGCCAAATAGGAAAAGGTGACGTGGTTCAGTTCTCTCGAGCTGTAGCACGAGTATCCGGGATGGAAACAAGCTCATTTTGGTGCTGCTTGAAGGATGGACAAGGCCTCGTGTCCCAATTTCATGCCACTCAGGGAGCCTCCATTGGGGCACGCTAGTCCGCTAACCTCCAGCCGACCTTCGTTCTCTTTGTCTCTCCTTTTCTTTTTCTTTTTTTCTTCACTTAACTCTCTTCCACAGTTAGCACAGATCACTGCTGGGAATCTAAACCACATGTCGGATTGGGCTTCCAGATTTCGAGCAGCATGCTTAAATTAGCTGACAAATTAGTTGCCCTTTGGACACCAAGATGGAAGAACTTGATAAAATGTATGCTGAAAAAAAGGTTTTGATTGGAGTAGGACGGTCTCCCAAGATGATATTTTAAATAATGTGATCTGATCAGCTACAGTACCAGTGAAAGGCAAAATCCATTGTTCCTGTTCCTTTCCGTACTTATGTACATTTTTCCAGGATAAGTACTTTATTTTCGATTAGGGAATTTTCCTTTACATCATTAGAATGCGGAATATCTCACTCTATTCTCATGAACAGCCTAAAGATACATTCATATATTTTGTACTAAAATTATCTTGGGGACCCTCTAAGTCTATTTTTTTTTACTTGTCATGGGGGGGTCCCTAATGCCTTATGGGGGGTCCCGGATCCCCCCCTCATGAACCGTAATGAATGGACATTTGGCGTCAGGCAGATGAGGATGAGGTTTCCTTTTGAGTCTGGTTCCTCTCAAGTGTTTTTCCTTATGCCATCTCAGGGAGTTTTTCCATGCCACAGTCACGTACATACATTTGCTCAGACAGTATATAATACCCAACATAATAATTGTTTGGTATTTAGTTTTTACATTTTGGAAATGAATAAAACTCGAGCCAGTTTCAGGAACTCCTAACGCCCTTTAAACGTCTCATTGCACATTGAAACGATTCAGACTGAAACGTCGTACATTGTTTTTCGCATATGCACTTCATTACACCACTCAGTGATGTTCATGGAATGATTATATTTAAATCAACATTGAATGAATTCAATTAAAATCAATCAAGATCTAAAAATAACATTTTCTGAGCAAGTGTTGATCGATAGCCCCTTAAGAAATCCTGTTTTTGTTTTTTAGCTCATTAGTGACAAACTTATGATTATTAGGAACAAACTTACAGGGCGCTTAACTTATACATTCTGTTATACAACATTGTAACCGCTTCATCTCTGTAAAGCTGCTTCGAGACAATGTCCATTGTTAAAATTGCAATACAAATAAAACCGAATTGAATTGTATTGAATTGAAAACTTTTACTAATGTTTACTTCAGAGTTCTTCATCCAGCACTGCATCGAAAACAACGTCACTGAGAAGTTGCTGATGAGGAAATAAAACCTAGAAAATAATAATCTAGAAAAGAGTTAACCACGTTGGAATGATGGTCTACCATTTTTGTGGTCATTTGTTTGATGTTCCATGCGAATTAATACAATACACACAAAATATTACTCTAGATTCATAACGTAATGCGTAATTGAAAACGTTCAGCCTTTTCCTGTAGTCTGTAGCACAGGTTGTCGCCTCAATGGTATATTTTACTCCTGGTTTAAGGTTTTCCAGATTAAAAGAATTTTTACTTCCCCCTAAAAAAAAAATCAATGCCTTGTTTAGCTTTAACAGGCAGGACCTCTGATTGCCTTTAGTGCTGATGTACATGTCTCGATGGACTTTTTTCTATTACAAGATTCTCGATATCAGACAGAAAAGCCTTACTATGGTCTACAAAAAAAGCGGTTCAGTATCAGCAGCACAACCTTTTTCTTTCTTAATGTTCTCTTGGTTTTAAACCGAGTAGAGTCGAGGTCATACACTATATTGCCAAAGGTTTGCAGGCAACTGGTCAGAAGTACAGTATGTGCTTTTTGGTATGGGTGTGTTCCACATTTAGTCCTGATTTGCTCTTATTATTCCCCCCACTCTTCTGGGAAGATGTTCCACTAGATTTTGGAGTGTTCTTGCGGAGATTTGTGCTTATTAAACCACGAGAGTTAGTAAAGTCAGGTAGTCATGTAGGTAAGGTGAGGAGGTCTGAGGTGAAGGGTATCTCAAAGGTGTACAATAGGGTTGTGATAGCTTTTATAACAGGAGCTCTTCTTCTCCAAACCATGTAAAACAGATCTTCATGGAGCTGGCTTTGTGCACAGAGGCATTGTCATGCTGGAACAGGTTTGGGTCTCCTAGTTCAAGTAAAGGGAAACCCGATAGAAATGTGTGCCTTCAGCTTTGTGGTAACAGTTTGGGAAAGAACCACATTGCTGGGAAAGTAAGGTCCATATAGTGTGCAAATCCGCCCACATAATATGAGCCTTTCAGCAACTCAATAACTTGTGACGAACAAAAAAAATGTGTGATGACTAGCCGAAAGACCGGAGCAGGTGTGTCAGAATGGGATTTGCCTAGGGTTCGGAAACACTTAAAGAAACCCAACTAAGGACTCGTTTGACTCATCCCTGTACTCCGTTTCAGCGTGTTATTTAACATTATGGGAACCCATAATGAGACGCTTTTCATTTACGAGCGCATTGTGTAATTTGTGACTCGTAAATGCCTCGCGGTCAGAGTCAACAGCGTGCCTGCGTGGCCAAGAGGGGGAGTGCGGCATGCGAGAAAGAGATGGCCGTGTCAGCGTTAATCGGCCTCGGGTCGAGCTAAGTATCCGACGATACAATTAAGCCGTTCTCATTTTTCTGAACGATCACATTTTCACAGACAGGGCTCTAATAGCTCGAGCGATCACTGCAGCACACGAATGGCATCTCCTGGGTTTAGGTGGACGTTCTCGACGTGTAACACGTAGAGACGAGCGGTTCAGACACAATGGGCTATACAGATAAAGGATAAATAGCTCACTTCTGGAAGTATCAGCTCTGTGAGAGTCGCTGGTACACTGTAGGCACTCAGGCTGTGTTGGTGGTGGTAATTTATGACAGCGAATCAAACACGGGTACGACAGACTCCGAAAGAGGGTTGAACAACTGCGATACCGGCGGCAGATGTTTCCTGCACACGGCCAAATCTATTCCTAGAACCTCCGGCGTGGATACGACATAATGCGCATCTCATCAGTCATGGTTGCGAAAGATACATTAAGGATTCAATCTGATACGATTCAGCGGCGCTCGGATTTATCGCGATCCATTACGACGTAGTAGATTTATAAGCTGCGGCACTCGTTTGCTTGAAAAAAGGTTAAAGTGGGTCAGTGAGGGCCGTGCGAACCGGACCGGGTTATACAGACTATATATAACTGTAGCATTTATCTGTATTGTTTGATATTCTCAGGAACATAATTGACGTAAAGTACCCTGTGGTGACTTTCTCCATCGTGCCATAAGATACATACTGTACACTGTACTGTAGTCTCTCTTCTATTTGGTACTCTGCCCATCACATGGCCTTTCAGTGAGGCTCTGGGGTATAAAAAAAGGCAGCGATTGTATGATCTTTATCAATTCACCATCAGTTTTTTACCCTCTCACTGTCCATTGACTCTCTTCAATTCTATTTCGAGTCAAGTCAAGTTTATTTCTATTGCGCTTTTCACAACATTTAGAAAGCAAACAGTCATCTGGAGTATTATCTAACATGGAATGTTCTGCCCAGTCACCGCACCTTCATCCCACACCTTTCCCATGTTTTACAAGAACCATTATTACATGTTTGGAGAAATTATATTACAAGATGCCCAGAGTGTGTAAAGCTGTTCCTCATGCTAAGGGAGGATTTTCAAAGGAAAATAAAAGTTGAAATTCTGGACATGTTATATATTTGTTTGGTGATAAAATACCGGAAGTCCAAACTTTTGACATGGACAACAAGTGTACTTATTTCTATCCATGGCCATAGGATAGCAGAAGACTAAGAAATCACTTATCCAGCCTGATTCCTTTCCAGCAGTTTATTCAGGAAAAAGACTGAAGGACATTTCCACCTTTAAATACATGTATTTCTTCCATTAAGGTTAATAAATGTTTTAAAGCAAAAACAAGAAAAACAACAAGAAAAACAATAAGAACTCAATAACCAGCTTCATAACTAGAACAAGAAAAATTGATACTTTATGCCTCTGTTGTTTGGGGTCACTTTACAGTGAGAGAAGTTTTCCACCGTCCTCCGCATTTCCCTTCATCACCCCGTGCTGAATCCCTAGTCAGATCAAACAAGGCCTGAGACAGCTTCCTGTCAGTGCGAGTCAGGATAAGTGTAGCTGAAGATCTTCAGCGAGTGTAATTTCATAAGCAGCAGCGAGAACGCCGTCTCTATTCAGCTAATGTGATTACTGCTATTTCCCAGTGCGGACCGATGCACGCGCTAATCTAAAAAGAACACCTGTGCCTCGTCGAAATGCAAATAAACGCTGCGACAGAGGCACCGCGAGCACTTAAACGCAACCGGAGGACACCTCTGGTCCCCGGTGACCTTCAGGTGGAATGTTCAGTGTGTACATTTTAATGGAGTTTTATTGGCAAAAATTTGAATGGAATGTTGGACACAAATCGATTTGGTGGTTGAGAAGAGGAAGAACAGCGAGGGAGAGGAGGTGTATCCAGAGCGGAAATGCAGGAAGTGACAAACCGCATCAGTCTGAGGAGCCTTTGCATCGACCATAAGCTGCCCGATTCCTTATCAGAGATGGGAAGTCATGAAGTACAATTACTTTGTTATTGTTCCTAGGTTGATTTCCATTATTCATTTTTTGGACAACTTTTTACTTTCATTAATTCAGTTTTTCTGTACTTTCTACATTTTCAAACTAGTTTTGGTGACATGATCAATATTTTTTCTTCTCATTGCGCTGTTTTTCAGCACATCAACCAGTTTCTTGTCATTGCTTGAGTTTTTCGATCTCCCACTGGTGTATCATATTCTGTCTCTCCCACAATACAGACGTAGACTGGTTGACGAAGCTCACAATGAGCAGACAGAAGACAACAAGAAGTCTGGGGTTAACGTGGATGAGACAGAGGGAGTCAGTGATGTAAACATGACTGAGAACAGAAACATTCCTGATCATCATCATCTTTGCTCTGCTTGTGTTCTATATGGTAGATGTTCAGTCTGGATACATTCATTAGGTAACACCATTTGGAATTCTTTTGTATTAATATATTATAATGTGAGGTTCAGTTACCAGCGTGACACCAAAACCTGTAGTAAGAATGTTTACTTTTTACTGAAGTACATTTCAGAGCCCAAACTTCCCAAACTTCCTTTAACCAAGCTGCCACTCCTGTGCCCCAGAGCAAGGCCCGTGACCTCATAGCTGCTCAGTTGCATAAAAGAATAACATCTGCGGAATGCCATAATTGTAGATACCAGCAAGACTGAACCGGACCATCAAATCCCATCATTTTATCTCTGAATTTCAAATCAGGTTGATGGGAAAAGCAAGAGTCCCACCTCTAAACGCTCACTCTCCAAGCTGTCTGCTCTAAAGTTACATGCTGCCCAGCCAAAGTGCACTTTGTCATAGCAAGGCAACAAAACACCATAAACCTGCTTTATTGCACGGTCGAGAGGCACGTCACCAGCGAGTCCTTTTTTAAATTTAATGAATGACCCATGTTCATTTATCCATGCACATATAGAACCAGAGAACCCCCTCCAGCGTGTGCTCCACACTCCCAGTGCTCCTATGAGCCACAATTGTAAACGGCCAAATGTTTTACAGCAGCCGGGACGCAGGAACGGGTTTACAGTACCGTCGCATCCTGGTTCTGTTCCAGCAGCTTCACTTGACAGATGCAAAATGAGGGATTTCGTTCGCTTTTTATTTTTTTTTATTTTTTTACATCAGGCACATGCAGAGATTTCATAACCGTTTTGTGAGCCATAAACTACAGCTAGGAGTCTAGACGTAAAACTAGATTTTCTCCATTTATTTAAACACATCGACTAAGACATGAGGACTGTTTGTCAGTGCAGCCCAGTTTAATAAGGTTAAGGTCAGAGCTCTATAGCAGGAGATCTTCCACATACATCTAACCCATGTAAAGCTTATCTTTGTCGAGTCGGCTATTGTTATGCTGGAACGGGTTCGGTTCTTCAAATTCAATTGGAGGGAAAATTTCATGCCACCGCATTCAAAGACATCCGATACAATTGTGTGCCTCCGAGTTTGTGGGAACAAATTGGATGAATGATGGTGAGGATGAGGTGCTGGAAAAGTCATTTTTGCCCATATAGTATTTGAGTTTAAGTAGATCACAAAGGGAAAATCCACGAAGTTACATGATGCACATTTGCGTATGTTTAAACACCGATCAGGCACATTATCACCTGCCTAATATTGTGTTGGTCCCCCTTTGGTCCCGCCAAAACAGTTCTGACCCAATAACTTCAACAATAACAAAAAAAAAAAACTTTTTTAAGCTCGTCTATTGGATCGGACCACATGGACCCAAACACGTCAACATTGAAGATCATTGAGTGAATGAATGTTCACTTGCTACCTAATAAATAAATCCCACCCACTAGACCAAATGCATATACTTCTTTAAAGGCGTATGCAAAAATATTTACAGGAAAGGATTTTAGCTGAAAGCGACTCTTTTTAATGGCATCAGCCTCGTTATATTCGCAGCCCCTGTTTGGGATGGCAGCTGATCCGCATTTACATTAGCATTCAGGGAAAAATTCGGTACATGCGATTTGCCTGCCAATGAATATTTGAACATCGGTGGAACTTTTGCAGCAGCAGGCCAATAAAAGTGCGAATGCCTCTGATAAAAGCCGAGCTTTAGGACGCAATGAAAAAAACATTCGAGACAGGTGGAGGATGCGCTGGCAGACTTCAAAGCCACGACACTAAGACGAGGGGACGAACGGCACATGAAACTTTAATGGGGCGCTTTTAAAACTTCGATTATAATAAAAACGGCTTTCCGAAACAACACGGGGAATCTCTCGGACGGAGAGCTGATCATATAGAACGCTCTTTCTTCCTGAAATATGTATCCCCACATTACAAATCTGATTTGACCCAAAGTGTGTGTTTTTTATTCTTAGCCATCGGCGCTTTGATAGCCTGTCATGAATTATAAACAGCAGCAAATGGAGAAAAAAAAAAGGGGGAGTTTTCAAACAATACTGCCATTGTTTTATTAATGCTTCACTGTCTGCCTGGAGCTTTGGATCTATCTGTAAAAAGGAAATTGGGGGGAAAGAAAATCTCTCCTTGTATCCTGAAGAGAAGTGAAATTCATCGGGGACAAATTTACACCAGGACGGTGATGAATGCGATAGATCCTCAGGAAGAGCCGCTGAAGCAATTAGAGCAGAGACATTGATTAGGAGAGCAGGAGCCTCATTGGCTTGGGTCATTAAAGGGATTTTCTTGAACACCGTTCACTCGTTTTACAATTACCTTCGTTTGCCAATGCTACAAAAACGCCATTCCACCAGCTCAGTGGAAACATGGGCAAGAATGGACAGGGTAGAACAACGATCAATGGTGGAGCTACTAAACACCACTATGACTTTATCGTCGTGGATTTATATTTATTAACCTTCTTTATGTTTATCTTAAAACTCTTTAATGTCATATAAATCTGACCCTAATATTAAATATAAATTATTTTGGCATGTAAATGAACATGTATAGGACATTACACCTAAGATCTGTGCTGATGTTCTCCCTAAAACAGCCTCATATTAATTATAAATAAGTGCCCAATATTTATTAAAGGATATCCTCTGTCCTAAAGACCACCCCATGGTGGAAAACATCTGGGATTAACTGGTACAGAGACACTGACCCCGGAGACTCCTTCCATAAAAAGAAGAAATCGTTGTGTTGCTTTCGGGGTCGTCTCTATTACTAGAACCTTATTGCCGCTTTCCAGACAGAATGTTGATTGGCGATAATAAAAGTGCCGAAAGGTGAATTTCTTCATATCATCACGATACGGTTTTGCGGAACGAATATGCAGTCGAGCCTGATTACGAACGGGTAATTCGACTTTTAATATTGAGGGTCACGCTTCCGTGTGAGTGGCGCGTCACATGACTGTAAAGTGCGGAATTAGAATTTCCGTCAGAGTTATTGTTTCGTATTCATTTCGCGAATTATGCACGCTGGCGATGCATTATGCACGACGCCGCGCGCTAGGCGTCCGATTCATAAGGAACGTAGCTAAAGCTGATAATAAATACCCAATTAAAATGAGTTTGCTCGGAAAGCCTGGCACGCAACCAGTCGACAAATCCTGTTTCATCGGGCCGAGCTCGTGCTGCAGACGGCCAATTTGAATTTTTTACCGACTGAAAAACACAAGCTTTCGCATTTGAGAGAGAGCGACAGAGAGAGAGAGAGAGCGAGAGAGAGAGAGAGAGAGAGAGAGAGAGCCCCGAAGTCTTGAGATCAGATCAGACATATTTTAATGAGCGCTCTCAGATTAGGAGTCGGAAATGCTAAACGTGTTCAGGATGTTTTTCTCCGCCTGAACGTCTCGAACGCAATGAACGACTGTGACGACAAATGTGTGTGGGATTTTGGAATTTTTGTGCCTGTCCTCAATATTGAGTGAAGTGTTTGTGTGGAAGTCATTTTATTATTATTTATAATACTTTATTGATGCTACAGGGCACAGAGGGCCTTGCTTCAAGGCCCCAAAAGTGGCAGGGGCTTGGACCCCCATACCTTCCAATCAGTAACCCAGAGCCTTAACCACTACTAATAACAATAACGATGATGATGATGACGCATCTTTAAATCAAATCAATATCCTTCAGCTTTAAAGGAAATGAAATCCCTATCTGTCTATTTATCTCTGCTTGAGATCTGGAAAGATCTGCAGCGTGCACCGCTTCTCCGCTCGCTAGTGCCACAACGCTTTACCCGCTTCTCCTTTGAAGGCGCCGCCCGATATTTGAGGGACATGAGAGGAAAATGAAAGCCTCGCTTTTCCATCTCCAGTCTGTCTATTTACCTAATTACGTTCCACCACGGACGGCAGAGGAACACGGCTCACGCTCACGCGGCGGCCCCAGACGGTCTCCGCTCCCGATGAGATTTATGTAGAGCGATACACCTAATAGCCGTTCCCTCTCTTTCTCGTTACTCGTCTCTCGTTGTCTCCATCTCTCGTTTTTTTTTTCCTCTCAGACTCACTTTTATCCTGTAGTTAATGCCATCTTTCTGTCCGTACTTTGGAAAAGATGATTAAACGAATTGTCACTGCAAGTGTGTGTGTGTGTTTACGTGTGTATATGCAAGCGGAGAAATAATGACTGGCGGGCTTTTATCCTCCGCTCGTGTGTGTGTAACTGTTAGTCGCCTCAGACAGAGAAGCCAGAAAACAGCCGGAAAGTCTTTTCTTCATCCCTTTAGGCAGATATATAAAGAATAAAATGCTTCCTGGCTTAGTTATGTTGTTATACTCCAGAGCAATTCTGATTGGTTAACTGAGTATTGATTCATTATCCAGAACAGCAGCTTTGACATCAATCTGGCGATCATATTACTGCTCTGGTTCTAATACATGATCATTTCAAGTGGAATAACTTACATACTTATTACAGACACTATATGAAGTACTTTTCCTGCCATATGTGGTTCTTCGGCAGATGGTTAGCGCAAATAAAGAGGCACACAATTGTACCGAATGTTCAAGTTCTGCTTTATTTCTAGATCGCTTTTCACAACGCAAAGCAGCTTTACAATATCTAAGAATTTTCTAACAAAAACTTTAATATTAGTTAATGATGTGTATTTATCCCTGATGATGAAACCTGGGGCGACTGTGAGAAGAAAAAACTCCCCTAGCTGTTATAGTTGAAGTTGTGTATCCAAGAGCTCCTGAGCAACTCCTAAAATAGCTCAACATCTGAGATCATTATAGATCCAACACCAACTCCTGCATGCCAGAGCCTTTAAGTGTTCGATGAAGGAGAAACAGCAGAATGTTATTTTTGGAGTAGCGATTGAGAGGTAGTTTTTCCTCAAAGTCCAATGTCCAAACTCATTAATTGGGGTCCAGATGGCGCTTGATGGTTCGGGATGTTTGCGGGTGTCAGCATCTACTCCATGAAGGTCCATTATATTTGATCAGATGTACTAGAGCACAAGGTTATGATATGTGTCCACCTTGCTGTAAAGATTTGTCTTTGGAGGTCCAAGCATTACATTTTCCCTTTACGTTTCAGGGTTGAGGGTCTCGCCCAGCAGCGGTAGATTGGTTTTGCTGTGATGCTGTGGTACCACTCCTTTCATATGCATTAGAAGACCCAAGGTTCCCAAGTCTCTTCCAGAATGTGCACAAAGCCAGCTTCATGAAGATACGCCTTATATGGGCTGGAGGTGAAGATCTCCTGCTATAGAGCTCTGACCTAAACCCTACTGAACATAATGAATGTGAACACTGACTGAACCCCAGCTTGTGGCTGAATCTCTACAAATCTCCACAAAGACACTCCAGCATCTAGTGGAGCATCTTTCCAGAAGAGTGAAGGTTATTCTAACAGCAAATAGATATGGAATGGGGTGTTTAAAAACCACTATTATACAAGGCACACGTATGTCTTCAGAACAAAGCAGTTTACACTCTGGTTTCTCTGTAACATGAAACGCTGTGATAACGTAAGCAATAACAGGAACTCATTTACTTGATGGACGTCCAACAACAAGAAAAGTAACTCAATATGGATAAAAAAAAAACCATACATTTTTAATAAGTCAGTGCTGCTTGCCCTCATCTGGTGTAAGAGTGTAGAGGAAATACAGAGTTTGTCTCCATGTACTCCAGGGTTTGGAGTAAAAAACACAAATAAACAAATTAGCAACAAAGACTTATGTTTTAACAAAGATTATGAAGAGTCAAGATGGAAAATCGGTTCAAAATTATAGGCTCACAACAGGTGGAAAAACTGCCAGACATAATGGCAAAGTTCAAGTCTGTGTGTGATTTCTAGCCAAACCAATTCGAAGAAGGGCGCCCTCTGGAGCACGGGAGGAGAAGGGTCAGGGATAGATTTCACTGCATCATCTTCCTATAACACCATTCCTCCCTGTACAGTATATAATCTAATTCCGGTGATTATTATTATTATTATTATTATTATTATTATTATTATTATTATAGAAAAGGGGTGTCCAATCTTTCCAAAAGGGCCAGTGTGGGTGCAGGTTTTCATTACAATCAAGCAAGGGCTTTTACAATTCGAAACACATCGTGTGTTGTGGTTTTAGATAAAATTAGATATCCTTGAGATACTGCTCAGTATCCAGCCTTCTCGCTTCACTGCTGCAATCCAAGCGTCATGTTGTTTTTTTTCAAAATCTAAACACTTTCATTTTCATCAGCAAGTTAGTTCCTGGCCTAGGAGAGCATCCAAGCACCGAACAACATGATGCTGGTTTAAATTTTTAATCGTAAGAATAAATAAACTGTGTATAACGATATCACTGTGTATAAGCCGTCTCGTGTCAATGCTTTGAATGCGCACGTTCGCTAACGGAAACGTCCGAGGACCAAAGACGTCGCTTGATTACATAAACGAATGGACCTTCAAATGGCCTATGATTTCCCTTGAGCCTTTATGTAATTCTTGCACTCTGATTCTTAGCGCTGGAAAATCGCTGTGGTATAAAGGAAATAAAGCACAATGTGTCATCCTTCAATGTTACACCCCCATGTTTTATTCCTTATATATAAACCCATGCTGTCATTGTAACCACCACATTCCAACTTTGTGAAATAATCATGGTTTCTTAAATATTCAGGGAGCATTCTGTCCTAAGATGATTTCAGATTTCCAGACTTGCAACAGACAAACCGTTCACGCCTGAAGCCTCCACTCTGGGCCTAATTCTGTAAATCATTCTCTTTCTGTCTTTCTCCCTTTTCTCTCGTTTTTTTTCTTTTACTCTGACTTTGAAAGCGGCGCGTGTAAAGAGTCGGTTTGAGCAATGAAAGCCCTCCGCCGATGCTGCGCTCTTTTGACAGGCAGATGCGGCGATGCTCTTCTCACACCTGAGATGCACATTTACACTTCAAAGCCTCCCGTGTGTTTGTTTAAGATCTCCAGCCGGCACGTATTCATGGAGGGAGGTACAAAGAATATATAAATAAATTAATACCATAAATGCATACGAAAAAAAGGAAAAAAGACCACCTTATTTTTTTTCCCCTGTTGTTAATATTTCTACGGCACAAATATATATCTAATGCAATTCGACGTTTCTATATAGCTTGTATAAAGTATAAGACACATGCCAGATGGACATGATTTTAGTTTAATAAAATGAATATGTAGAAATTAGAGCTGTCATTCGATTCAAATATTTAATCGCGATTAATCACATGATTGTTGCCTGTAATTGATCTCAACTTAATAGCACAATTTTATCTGTTCTAAATGTACCCTAAATTAATACTTTTCATGTTTTTAAAGCTCTAACATGTTCAGGGACAAATATGGATGCTTTATACAAATGTTTGTTTATTATTAGTGAAACCAAATTCAACATGGCGCATGAAGCAAAATATTCCTGTAAATGTTTTAAAGTAATTTTTGTGTTTTAAATTATGTAAATCATCAGGACACTAAACGGAACTTTTGTTTCCACACGGACGGTTTTAATTGCCGGATGGCACATTTTGGTGCTCGATTTGAGACGTGGTGCATCAGTAAAACAAATGTTTATGGGTAATTATTTTTTTTTTGTATCTGAGTAAAGAAAGGAGAATAAATGTGTGCTCCATTGAAAGTTTTAATTTGGCCTCTTATACATGTATTATTTTATTTGGTGAAACAGAAATGCAAGGCGCATTAATAAAACTGCGTTATTAACGCCTACATTTTGACAGCCCTAGTAGAAATACTAGTATTTTTTTCCCCCTCCTAAATTTTTCCTATTGACAAGGCCATGTCATACTGTATCGTATTATACACTACATCATATAATGCTGATACCATCGATCCTCCATTGCATATTGAGTGCCATATATCAGAATCCACATCATTTAATCTCAGAAGTGGTTTGTGTGCACCTGATCCTATTGTTGATTGCTTATTACAACAAACTTCATCTGAAAAAAAAATCAAATTGAGATCATCCAACAAGACCCCGAATGCAACTGTAATTCTGTCAAAATGACAAAGAAGGTCCACTAGTGCATGCACTCGCTCCGACACCTTCCCCCTGCAATTCGGTCTGCCGGTCCGGTTATACACAGCCATAATGGAATCAGCCATCGCGCCCCCCGTTTCCATCTGGCTCGGTTCTGCTTCATCAAACTTTATGCGGAAATTACACTGCATTGTGCATTGTGCTGAGAAAATCTTTCCCTGCCATCATCCTCCTTTCACTGATGTGTACTCCTCTCAAGTGAAGGGGTGGGGGGGGTTTGGGGGGGTAGCCAAGTAGACCGAACCTGCAACAGAGCTTTAAGGACTAGGATATATTTTGAATCTTCAAAGAAATGACTCTAAAGATATTTAGAATGGAAGGGACCAAAGTTCCTAAAACCTTGAAACTAGGACTTGCCACAAGACATTTTGGCCGATTTCGTTATCCAGAGCATATTGCAGGTATCTCAGTTATACAGTTAAGCAATTAAGGGTTAAGGGCCTTGCTCAAGGACACAGCAGTGGCAGCTTGGTGGTATTACCACTTCCCCTATAGATTGAGACTAAAAGTCTAAAATATTTTTACAACTCAAAAGCCAGAGCCTGCAACTGGGACTACTCAATATTTACAGCCATACAATGTATCAAGAGTTAACTACCTAAAGGCTACAATTAACCAACTTTCAGACTGAGCAATACAGTCTCATAAACAAGGACTAAGACCTAATACAGGGATTAGACATGGTCTGAGCAGGAGGAAAATAAAGAGTAGGTGCAGTAAAAACTGGGACTGACCAGGAGTCAGAACCCTAAAATACGAAGGGTTCAGACAAAATTACACACCCATGTTGTAATCGCATGAGCAGATGGGACACGATATTTACATCTTAACTGGTAATGACGCCAAAATTCCCTTCACTTACGCACTCACCATTCTTATAAAAGACTTTTACAGCGATCGCTCGTTGTGCACCACTTTACCGCTTCAATACGACTACCTGGAAGCAGATTCGAAACCTGATCACACCGGTTTCAAACAATATCCGATGCCCCAGGATCGGCAACTCCTAGTTCCAAAATTTCCCGTTTCCCTGCGCCACTCAGTATTTGGGTCCAGTGACGTAGGTATATGTAGAGTCTAACTGTCCATAAGGTGCAATATATACTTTACCAACTGACTAAGAGCTGTTAGAACTAAAACTAAAAGACACGATGAGTGCAATAAAATGTGAGTAAAACTGATAAATCCAAGTCCCAGATCCTGGCAGCTTGGGGCTAATCCGGGTTCAGAAACATTAAAACTGTCTTTAAAGGACCAAAACCCTCAAAACCAGGAATAACAAGAGCCTGGGGTTTAAATACCAAGTGCCAAAGCTCTAACTATTGGAATTATGACCCAAACAAAGCCAGAAATGTGCTACTAATCAAGACTCAAAAACTCTAAAACCAGGTCTTGTACCAATGAAGAGTCAAGGACAATTATTTGTATAAGCAGCATGTCTTCTATTGTTTACACAGCTATAATATACTGTAACCATTTTTTTTTTCAAATTCTGTTCACGCTTTATCTTTTATTTACCCCCAAATTTATCTCGACATCATTCTGTAGACATTTTACAACATTAACCAATGAAAATCAGATTCTGAAAATGCCACGCCGCGGCAGCGAATGCGGTTTTTTTTTTGCCTTTGACGCCGAGGCTTGACATTTTAAAATATTTCTGCTTGGATTTTTCCAATATGCTCACACTGTCCTGTTCCTATATCAGTGAAATAGGACAAGGCTCACATTGATCGGATCTTTCTGGGATGAAAATGTGTGTGTGTGTGTGTTTGTGTGTGTGTATAAAAAGAAAGAGAAAGAGAGTGTAAGAGCGAGAAAGGTAGGTGAGAGAGGTATAAGATCAACACGTGAAACGAGAACGAGGAAGAACTTTGAAGAGACAAGGTGAGAAGTTTTTACTGTGGACAAAACCATCGACCGCGCTGACTTTAGCGCATTAGCACGTCCCACAGCCGGGTCGCTTGTTAATCGACAAAAGCCCATACCTCGAATAAAATCATCATCATTAACCGCTCGTCTCTTTACTGGTTTGGACGGCACGTTTATAGATGGACACGTCTTGGAAGACGAATCGATCCTGTCTTAAAGGAAAATGTCTTCCAGAGGAGGAAGTCCTCCATGTATTGTGCTATATCGACGACACGGCGAGGCACCGATGACTTTCAAATAGCGCATGTTTACTGGATGAGGTCGTTCGTGTGCGATAATCACGATCACTGGTGAAAAAACAAAAAATGGATGAGAAGATGAAACCCTCAGGTAGGAAATACAGAGGTTTCAATGCAGCACAAAACCTCTGTGTGCTATAGATCTAGGACCTAATTATGTCAGGGTGTATTTAAACGAGCCCTCGTCCTTCTCCTCCTAGCTCCGTCCCCATCACCGAGACACGGCGCCCAGAGTCCCACACCTGTCATCGCAAACACACGTCCTGGTACTGCATGCACGGGCCCGTTTGATCTCTCCGTGTACGAGAATATATGCGTCATCGAGCGAAGCACGCCGGGTTACGCCATGATGAAAGAGCAAATAAGCTACTGCTGACACGACGCACTGATAAAAAGCAGTTTAATATCTCCGCTCATCGATCTTCCTCTCACACTGGGGTCTGGGCAGCAAAAGGGGAAATGTGCTACTGTAAAAAGCGCTGACGCCGTCAGAAAGAAAGAAAGGATTCTGACAGATACAAGAGGGATTTTGGGTTTTGGAAATGGTTTAAACGGTGAAGAAATATCGGCAACAACAACTGCTACTACTGGTTATGCTACTGCTGTTCCATCTACTCATTCTGATACATGAACTACTACTAATAATAATACTTCACCTCGTTCTCTACAGCTTTTACTGTTCCTGCTACTAATATTACTCTTCAAGTCTATCTATTCTTATACGACCTCTACTACTGCCACTGATACTGAGAATAATCCTTCTACAACAACCTCCAATAGTACCACTTATTATTACCACTGTGGTTCCTATTACTATTGTTACTACAATTACAACTGCTTACTGCTCCCACTAATATTAATAATTCTACTACTATTGCTAATACCAGCGGTGAACAGTAACAAAGTAAATGTAATTTGTTATTGTACTTAATAGCTTTTTCGGTTATCTGTACTTTACTGATGTATTTCCATTTGGGAGGATTTACAATTCACTACATTTCAACTACATTTTGCGAAATCAGTCGTTTCTTTTTATTTATGAGGATAAAAACAATAACTGGTCAAACACGCAGAAAATCACCAATCAGGATCGAGCGCTCGCTCTGTTTTAAACTTGTTCTGATCGGCGCTTGGTGTATCTACTGATCACCAACATACAGCACCTGTTTAACATCAAGCAGAACATTTACAGAGGAATAAATGATGAAGAAACTCCAGACTCGAACTCACCACAACACACGTGACCTCATTTACACCATTTTTATTAAGTAGTTGAAAAGATGGTTTGGGGGTCGTGATTATTGTAATAGAAATCATTCAGTGTTTGAGTTTTAATATCATTCTATGAATAGATCAGTGTGCTGAGAGTCACAGAGTCTTTACACATAACCTGAGGTGATTAAGTAAAGAGTCTTGTGATAAAAATGATAACAGGAACATTATAGTTATAATAAATCAGTACTTTGGATACTTAAGTTCATTTGAAAGGGAAAAACTTTTGAACTTTTACTTAATTGTAATTTTTATTTTATTTAAAAGTTAAAATGTTTTTTTATGAAGCGATCCGACACTCTGCAAACATCTCCATTAATCGCCTCCAACATTGTTTTAACTTTGACTAACCAAATCAATCAAAAGCACTAATGTTTATCTGAGGGTGGCAAACTGAAGGAAGAACAGAAGGAAGAAAAGAAATGAAGCGCCGCAGCGATATACACGATCGGAGCTATTTAAGCAAAAAGGCAAAGACAATTCACATTATAATACACACATATGCTCTTTGTGAAACTTTTTATGCTGAAACTCAACAGATCGTGAGGATGTGGCGTAAAATCACTGTATCAGCACGCTTGTTTCAGTTCCAATGGATCACTAAACCAGTTAATGAATTGTAATTATTCCGGGACGTTGGTCAGTGCGGTGTGCCGCAGACCAGGAAACTCGCAATGCGAAAACTCGTATTGAGGTTTCGCCGTCTTTATCGTCTGCTCGTTCTTTTTTCTCATCTGTAATGTGGACGAGGAGACAACGATTGATTTCAGACATGAGATGAAATATTTGCTGAGGTGTATGTGTGAGTGTGAGAGTATATTGTGTGTATCTGTGTGTGTGTGTGTCTTCATCCTCAGCATTCTCCTACCGATATACACCATGTCCCTCCTCTGCACATGTCCAAACCATCTCAATCTCACCTTCCTCACATTGTCTCCAAAACGTCCTACATGCGCTGTCCCTCTAATAAACTCATTTCTGATCCTGTCCATTATCATTACTCCCAACAAAAACCTCAACATCTTCAGCTCTGCTACCTCCAGCTCCACCTCCTGTCTTTTACTCAACTCAAATGCTTATGGACAGTAAATAAACATTCTTCAAACCTGGATTGGATATTGTAAGAAGTCTCAGGTGTGATGCCTCATAAAGGGACAACAATGGCAGGGTTGTCTTTAGCAAGACAAATAAAAGAAAGAAAGAAAAAAAAAAAGAAAGAAAGAAAGAAAGAAAGAAAGAAAGAAGCAACCTAATGTGAAGAGGACTGACTTTTTGTCAGGTCACAGTCAGCTGAGGACTTCAGCTCCCAGACCAACAACTACCTTCCAATATGGCCTCTTACAGTTACTATACACTTCACTGCTCTGTATCTCCCAGCTAGTGATTAAGCACAGGTGTGTCCAATTAAACACAGAGAGAGAGAGAGAGAGAGAGAGAGAGAGAGAGAGAGACTATTAAAGAGACTTCTTCTAACCATCTTGTTGCAAAATAAGGCTCTCGTTGTTCCTGTACCAATCTTTTTGTATTACTTTTAGAATTTTCTTTTGCTGTACAGTTTGCCTCTGGTGTTGCCTCTGTTTTTGCCCCTCTGGAATCTGTATATACATCACCTGACCTTTCGTTTACTTCAATTTGGATTTGTCATATGATCTTACAGGCGGTTTGTTTTGCCCGTCCCTAAGCTTTAGTTTACATGACAGTTACGATCTGAGAAGTCTTTGATTCCTGTTAAAACACAGTTCATTTGCAACTAGAGTGTGATGAATGAAATTATAAAAAAAACAACCCGGCAGACTTTTCTATTCCATTTGGTGAATGGGCGAGAAAATTGGTGTTTTCTTCTAAATTAAAGCAGCAAGAAACTGATCTACAAACTGATTTACATTTAAGGCATATAGAAGATGCTCCTACTCAGATCGAAGTACGTTTATCTCATTTAGAAAACTGAGCCGTTGACGTTTTTGCTCAAGAGCCCAGCATTTGCAGCTTGGTGGAGATTTCTTGGTGGGGTTTTGATCTCACAATCTTCTGATAATATAATAAATCCACAGCTAGCGACTTTTGAAAAAGCTCCAATAAAGCACTACTTCACATTAGCATTATGTTCCTTCCCTGCAATAAAGAAAATAAAAACGATTTGGCACGGTAACGAATTCTGAATATCAGCTTGCTCACTGTTGCCCTGAAGCTAAACCGCCTCTTTTTATCATCAAACGGATCGAAACCTTCTGTCTCGTTGATGTGTACACGTGCATTCTCGTGTGCTTGTGCGTGACAGTGAAACACTGCCATGTTCAGGGAGAGGAGGAGGAGCGAGCGACTGCCTCAGGTGAGAACAAGTTGCTTCCCGAAGTTGAATCGGAGAGAGGATGAGGACGAGGATGAGACGCCCACCCCCCCCAGTGCTTCGCGGCGACGCCGATTCGAATCCACCTTGGCAGTTGGAGGAAGCTTTGCTCCACCCTCTCGCTGCGTCCCAGAGCTTGTGCGATTGAAATGGAAATAAAAGGAGGCTTCAAATGAGCACTTTTGGCAGCGGCGGTTCTTGGCACGCTGTCGGATGTTAGCACAGTACGCTAACTATCGCTCCCAGTCGTCACAAATATTTATCATCCAAGAGGACAGGATGCTAATTGCAGGGGACAGATGAGAACGCATTATGTACAGAAGTCTCTCTGGTACGCAAATGTTTTTTTTCCGTATGTACCGAATAAGAAGTGCTCAGAGACTGAATTAGTTGCGGGATGAAATTTTCTGCTCGTATAATCTACTCAGGGCCGGTCGTGGCTGTCTTAACACTCGCCTCGGAACGTTAGAAAGCACTTGACAGCACTGTGTGAAAAGAAATGGCTGAATGCTTATGGCTGTGCTTAGAGGTAGGATGTAAGTGTGTGTGTCTGTGTGTGTGTAAAAGAACATGATGCACATTTCTGACGTGAATGTACAATAAATAAGATTTATATAGGAGGAAGCGATAAAACGGCGCTGTCAGATCTCTGGACGGACTATGACCACTATTTTCTTCAGATATCCTCCTTCAGTCCTTCTTCATCTAAAGACTGGACGATTGGACTAGAGACTGGATTGTTAATGTGTGTGTTTTTGTGTGGACAGGGAAGTGTGTGTAGACTGTGAGTTACTGTATGTATCTGCTATATTGGAAGGTCCTGGTCGTTGCTAGAAATTGAAATCCCCATCTGACAAAGTGACTTCACTATGGGTTCTTCCTTCCTGGCAGGTCTTCCTCTGCACTTTACCCAAAATGCTACTGACAAGCTTTTATTTCTTGTTTTCAACCTTCCAAAGTTCTCCCACACCACCCCATTGCTACACTCCATCCTCTCCATCCTTGCCTACTAAGCCAAAAACGGACCATCAACCCCTGTACCTCATAGGGCTTATCTCACCCTGCACTGCACCACACTCCCTTCAACCTCTACAACTGCTGAATTTACATCAGGCATAACTTCATGACCACCTGCCTAATATTGTGTTGGTCTCCCTTATGTTGCCTAAACAGTCCCGACCCCTCAAGCATTAACAACATTAACTTCTTCAGCGATGTGAGCTGCAGTAATTTGCCAGTCTTTGCTCCCCACGTGCCTCAATGAGCCTTGGTGGCCCATGACTCTGTCACCGGTTCGCCACTTCTTTTCCTTTCTTGGAGAACTTTTAATAAAAGACTGACCACTGCAGACCGGGAACATCCCACAAGAGCTGGAGTAATGGAGACGCTCTGACGCAGTCGTCTAGACGTCACAATTTGTCAAACTCGCTCAAATCCTTACAATCGCCAGTTTTTCTTAACTTTGGGGACAAAATGTTCACTTGCTGCCTAATATATAAATCCACTCAGGTGCCATAATGAAGAGATCATCAGTCATTTCACCGCACATATTTGTTATTTAATATCCTAATGGTATGCCTGATCGGTGTACATTTACATTTACGGCATTTAGCAGACTTATCCAGAGTGACGTACAAAAGTATGAATGAAAAATGAATGAATCAACACTGGTACAGTAGGTTGACTGGGAAGTAAGTGCAAATGTCAGTGTTTCTGGAAGAGATAGGTCTTTACCCTTCATTTGAAGATAGGTGCTGTTCTTCAGCAGTTCACTCCTCCACCTTGGTGACAGAACAGAAAAGAGTCCTGCTGTATACCTACCTCTTACCCTGAGCGAAGGTGGGACCAGTCAAGCAGCACTAGATGATCTGAGGAAGCGTGGTGCAGTTATGAGAGATGACTGCTCCACTGGTTCTTCAGTCTCTCCAGCTAAATGGAAGACATGCATTAAGACTCTTCAACACCTACCTTTTCCAACAGTATTTAAATTTGCACTTTTCTTATATAAAAAAAAGGCAAATACATAAACCGTGATTTTTATCTATAATTGTTTCCTAACAAATCCGACAACAAATGACATTCATACTCTGTGTCCCAATGATCCAGTATTAAGGTGTGTTTATTATTGATAGTCTTTAAATCATTTTTATAAGTCGCTCTAAATCTAATTTCCTGCCAAACACCATAAACGTAAATGCAATCAAGGACTGACCTCAGGATAGGAGACCACATTAGATAAACAAACCAATAATAAGATGAGGCAGAGACACAAACAAAGGCATGTAGACATAACAAAAAAAAAATTATATATATATATTTAACCAGAGCAAGAAGACTGATCCATTTGCAGGTCTATGTTAATGTTTATGATTTGCCTCGACAGCATCGGTAAGGATTGAATTTTCTTTTTTTAACGAACCTGGACCCAGCTCAAAATTTCTTAAAGCTGAAATTATTAAAATATTTATATCTGGTATGTAGTAGTGGAGATGCAGCATAATACATAATATACTATACACATTACTTGTATATGAACACAGATATTGCGTCAACAGTACCTCAGGATTTACAGCTGTTCAATTTTAACGTCTAGATCAGATCTTCTTGTTATTTCTCCCTGGTGTGGTTTACTGTATATATACAGGGTTTTTGGTTAATTTTTATCTTTTGGATTGATAGTTTTGTATGTCTGTCTGTCTGTCTGTCTGTCTGTCTGTTTATTTGTTTTTGTATTAACTTTTTTCTTTCTCTTCTCTTCCTTTCTCTGTCTTTGCAATGACTTTAACAGTCCAAAAAAAAAAAGCAACTTTATATATTACCCTAAGTCCTTATTGTTCTCTGAGGAGAGGGCGGGGGCGGCGGGTTTTAAAAAGAAATATCCACAAATATCCACTGGAGACCTAGTTATATTCCCGCTAACAGTCTACTCACACTAACTCCTGAGAGTGTAAGATATGCTGTGTGCTCGCTTTTTTTCTCTCTATTAAGAGGTATGTTTTTCTATATTCTGAATTTCACCAGCGCAGTGTAACATCATCCAGTCTGACCCACTGTTTAAATACAATACAATAAGATCCAAATACAAATGCTTCATATTTAATCCACCTGGATACACTTACATTTGAATGCCTCTGATTTTCAGACCTGGAAACAATTTAGAAAATATGTTTTATTTCTGCATGAAGTATATAATAATAATACTAACAAAAAAACACACACACGCTGTGCCATCATACAAACAAGCATTTATTCATTTTCGTTTCCAGTCAAAGAAACGCTTTACAAATCACGCTTCTTTTCATGCACCTGGCTTTCATGTTTGCTGCGCTAATACGCACCTCGGAGGTTAGATAAGACCTCGAGTTCTCATCTGCTGAAAAAAAGTCGGAGGATCGAGCGAAACCCGCTTTGAATGCGATTCATCGACTTCCCGCTTCCAAAGGTCACTCGTGAATGCAGACCCTCTGCGTGGCACCAATATGGCTGCCCATGGTGGGAGCCGAGTGAGGACGGGTCCCGCTGGGATTCTTCGGCCGGAGTGTTGGCGTGGATCTGCGTGCTGCACGAACGCCCTTAGCGACTGCGTTTTTTTTTTCTTTTTAAACCTCACACTCACAAATGCAGAACACACACATACGAAATAGAGACGAGCACGAAAAAAACGTATGTGCTGTCCGTTTGAAAACTGCAAATATTGAAAGCGTCATAATGAGCCATAAACCGGCATGATTGAGCTATCAATTACTCCGACAAGCTGTAGATGAGGAGAATGATGTCAATGAGACGTATGATGAAAATAGCGACTGTACATTTATTACAGCTTATTACTGTTGTCTGATCACCATCTGTGATATTAGATGAAGCTAGAGGTCCCCTTTTGCCTTTAAATCCATACTGAATTCTCATGAAACACACTAAGCAACCCTTTATCTAGGGTGGGCTCGAACCCTTTTCAGTGGATTTTTCCGTTGCTAAGTCACACTGTCTGGAACTGGGATGCACTTGTTCTTGATCAGCTTCTTGCCCTGTACATGTTTCAACACCTTTCCGTTAGTGCCAAACATCTTTCACAGCCTCGAAGCAGTTTGCACACATCTCAACTCATCGAAACACCAAACACAAACTTGGATTCATTGTGTCAAACTAAAGGAATTGACAGCTAATAGCAGTTTTTGGTTCTTCGATTCACCTCTGTGGAACCAGCTTAAACCCTTTTTCAACCAGCAATCAGTTCTCGTACTTCTGTATCCACAACTGAGTGCCTATTCCCAGGCATGGCCCAAAAGGAGAAGCCATGGAAGCGAGGCCAGTGGAGGAGGAGTTTGCATGCTAGTTGGAGGAGCTGCAAAAACTGGAACTCAAGTTTCATGTTTCATCAATCATGCAATGAGATCGACTGGTCAAAAGGTCCAGCCCAGTCCCAGCACTGTAGCATTGATTGTCAAAAGAGAATAGGTCAGAACAGGCTTCGATTCCACCCTTCCTGTCTTATACATTAGGCTAAACAAACAGCATTTGTTTCCTCAATTTATGCGACTGCCATATTTTTTGCATTTGCTTTATAGAAGTTATAGACTGGGCATTTTATCATTTGTTTTCAGTTGCCCTCATCAATAGTCACCTACATTTATCCACTTTGTGCATCTGATCTTCTGATCAGGTGTCCAAAACCTTAACTACTAAACTTAACTCAGAGCGTTCCTTGGGCACAAGGAAGATCTTTATTGCTGAACATGTGGCTGCTAGAAGAGGCCTGGTTGTGGAAAACAATGCAATCAGGCTGTCAACCAGCATTTAGAAAAATCAACTGTATGATTTTGGCTTCTGTTTATTAAACCTGTATGTGTTGTTCAGCATGTGGTTCGACGGCACTAAAAGGATGTTGTACTGAATGGACAAATATTGTCCAGCAAACAAAAAAAGAAGGAATATGGGTAATTTGTGTTTGTGGTAGATTGGATTTTGTACCACGTAATCAAATCATACGCTAGAATTAAAAACATGGTCTATATAGTAGCCATGTTCCCTAGTCCTCTGATTGCATTTGAAAAATTACTTAGAAAAGACTTTCCAGAACATGTGGGGCACATGTCTCAATGAGGACCCAAGGATGAGTAAAGGAGCACCACTAGCTCATTCCTAGATCTACCCTCATGGCTTTTTTGATACAGGTTGGTGTGTATATACAGTGTCTTTACGGTCAAGCCATTGTTACAGTGTAAATATGTTTACATACAATTTTAATGGCTTTCTTCTTTAATTAACTAAATGCATGCATTTTTGTTTATTTCTTAGTTATAGATTTGAACGTGTATTGTGTGGTAATATTCAGGTGGTTGCTTTGTTAAATAAAACATTCATATATGTGACAATTAAAAAAGAAAAAAACAGGTACATTCATGTTTTCCAACACCTCCAGGCAGTTGTTATTAATGGGAGGTCTCCTTCCTCGTTAACTGCGGAATAATTCATCTACGTTCAATGTGAAATTGACCAATGGGCCGAAACAAAAGAGGGAGCAAGATAGAGCGAGAAAAGAGAGATAAAGGAAGACACGAGAGAAAGAGAGAGAGAGAGAGAGAGAGAGAGAGAGAGAGAGAGAGAGAGAGAAATCACCATTTCAATTATGCTACGGCAATAGTTTTTATCCCTGGTACAGGTTAATGAAACTAATTAGTCTTCACTGCACAGGAGCTTCTGCTGTTGCAGATAATTACTCAATGGCTGCTATAGCACAGCTCTATTCCACCGCAGAGTGGAGACCAGACGCAAACACACAACCTCAGAATTGCTCGGCTTCATAAGCCGTTACACACAGCAAATTAGGATCATACTTTTCTAAAGAGTCTTTTATGGAAGGTGGAGACGAGAAAGAGTTCGGGTTTGGATTGATATTTATGCGTCCTGTGTAATGGAAAAAACGTGTGAATCCGTATTTTATGTGTCTGGTGGCTCTGGAGGACTGGTTGTGAGGCAGATATACATCATAGGCGAGACACCAGCATCATGTTCCTATGTAGGAAAAACAGAGGGTGGCCAACCCAGCAAGTTTTGGGAAGGTGGATGGAAAACACAGAACCTAGAGGAAGCCCAAAGAATACATAAAATAATCCTTCACACAAACAATAGCCAGAGTTCTCATTGTAGCTGTGGTGATCAGAAAGAACCATCTCAGCATGTACAAAACATTGAGGTGGATGGGGGTACAACAGCAGAAGACCGCATCAATTTTCATTCCTGACACATGCCAGTAAAGAACAGGAATATGAAGCTGGAAAGGGAAGTGGTTCCTCAAAATGGACAGATGAACATAATAAATTAAGACATCACCCGGTCTTTTTCCAGCTTTCCAGTTTTGGTGAGCCACAGCTGTGCCCTTGACAGCCTCAAATCTCTGGCAGAAGTGGAACCTTATGTGGTCTTCTGCTGTTGTAGCCCATCCAATTTGAGTTTGATGTGTTACTTAAGACTTCCTGCCAGTTCAAACCAGACTGGTGATTTTTTTAAACCAGTTTCTTTCCCATTGTCATTATTGAGTATTGTTTGTAGTATTTTGAGGAAAATAATGAATTTAAGCCATACTGGAATAAGGATGTAACATAAAATGTGGAAAAAGTGAAGCACTGTGAATGCTTTCCGGACACACTGTATACATATACACCAGAGTATGTGTATTGATTCTGCTTGAGGGATCCCAGAGCATGACCCAAAGAGCATAAGGGTGACTTACAGTTATTTCAGGAGAGAAAATAAGTCTCTTTATAGCTTTCCAGGCAGACCAAGGCTAAATTGTAAAAATTATTTTCTTTAAAAAAAACAATGTTTCTTATCTATGAACAGTGTTCAATTATTCACTCAATTAAACAAAGAAAAAACAATAGGAAATAAATTCAGCACATTTCCCTCCCAAAAAAATATCAATTTGCCTTTTTATTATTCAAACCAGAAATGGCAACAAAAGGCTATTTGATATTCTCTCACTCTTCACTGTCTTTTTGCCTGGAAACACTCATGGAAAATGGTATTGGCTCTGAAAGGACTAATCTTCGATATGAAAGCAAGTGTTCAAGATTCAGATTGCTAACATATTGATTTTAAATGGGCCTCACCTTGTGTGCTGCCTTGTTTTAATGCCAGCCATCGATCGTGACCTTCATGTATACAAATGGCCCAAGTCTGGAGAAAGCCTAAGAATGGATTCTTCCCGCTTATATTCAACGTCGCCAAAGCATGTGGAGGCCAATCAATACGCTATAACTCAGGCTAAGTTTCTTCAATCGGCATCAGAAATAACAAAATGACAATGTGAAATATAATAGTCGGGGAGTTTTAACAGACACTACCACAAACCAACATTACCGAAGACTGGAGGACGTTTTAGGTCCCCAATGAAAAAGGCCAGAGGTCGTATTGGCATGGAAAGTGAGATAACGTGAAAAGGGAACTTTTTCTCTTTTGGGTGACATTGGATAGCTGGATTATAAATCATACCAGTTCACAGGTATAGGGTTTATTAAAGCAAGGGTGAGACTCGGTGGTTAAAATCTTTATAATATCCATTTGGGACCAGATCAGCAGACAAAGGTGAGTCATAAGTGTGCAAAAAAAATGACTCAAGTAGGATCAGAAGACTGGTGTGTCAGCAATGGCAATGGCATTCTATCAGACAGCAGAAATACACATTTACTGCCAGGAGAACGGATTATTAGGTATTTATTTTTTCCTACAGTGGTTTAAAATGGTGGGCTGTGTCTATTTAGACTGCAAGCAGGGACACTGTCAGGTTTAGCTATGACAGCATAACTAAAAGGGAGATCCACCCTGCACCTGCATAAGAACACCCTGGAAATAAACCATGGAGACAACATCAAAGTTTACCAGTACTCACAAATCCCCAGAGTTTCCCTTCAACTAAAAGAAATGCTATTTCTTTTAAATACCTGACTGTACCAATAGGATTTCCATCTCATCCAAAAGATTGAGACTTTGTCTGAGTTTCAAACAATCATTTGAAATTAATTTGCTGGGTTTAATTATTCTAGGTACTAATAAAGAGCCTGCACCTTTTAACTGAAACATGCACAATGAATAAGTAGTATTATATAATCAGTGCAAATTTTACTGCATGTGGATAAAACAGGGCTAATACAGTCTAAAATCTTTGTTCTGGTAAGTTCTCTGGCTAATCGATTTTTAATAGAAAATCAATCTCCGTTGGTTTTTTTGACCCGAGTAGGAAAGTAAAAGAGACATGGACCATTCAGGTTATGTTAGTTTCCTTTTCCTGCTTGGAAATATGCAATGGTTACAGAGCCTGGACCGGGACAGGTTTGACTTACAGTGCAACTAGCCTGAGCTTAACTGTTCTGCTGTGAAAAATGAGAGCAGGCCAGAGATGTCAGCTAGATTTACTGTGTAAGGTTTGGAAGACTGCCTGCGTTCCACCATTTCACACTCACATCCACACCAAGTGGTGGCCAGTGAGCTCCAAGTAGGTCAGAACTATTCCTGTTCTCTCACCATATGCTGAAAGAGAAACAGAAGGAGAGTATGGGGGGAAAAAAAAGGACAAGATAGTTTGAGAGAGAGGCGGAAGAGACTATGAGAGAGGGAGGGAGTGTAAATGATGCACACAGTAAGTAGATGGCAATGCATCAGTCTGTGTAAATGGACCAGCTGCCACAGCAGATGAACAAAACTCCTGGCAGCAGATTCAAGGCGGCAGCCGGTTCTCTAAATCCACCTCCCAAATGCAAAACTCGGCAAAACCGGCTGACCTTTTTACTATTAAAAGCTAAAAAAAAAAAAGAATTGCCGTTTATGAGGGCATAACGCACTTTACATTTCATTTCCATCTATTTTATTCGTGCTTTTATCCAACCAGAATATGCCAAAAACAAGAGATAAATCCAAAGTATCAGGTGAAAAGGATCACAGCCAGAAGAGCCAGAAACAGCAAAACACAGGAGTAAGTCATAAAATATATAAACACATATTAAAGCTAACAATCAGAGAAGCAGTTATGGCCCTGACATACTTGGTCATTTAAGCAAAGTTTTACCTTTGCCCCTGGCTTTCACTGAGGCACAGTTAATAAGCATGAATGAATTTAAACAATTACAGGGCTTGGATCATCAGTGCATTCTAATGGCCATATGCACATATTTGGCCATATTTAGAGTAGATTGGAACACACATTGGTATTCAGACCACAAATTAAGGATTAAAATTTTACTTATTCTGGAAGTGAAACCCAGTGTTTCCCTCACTACATCCTTAGGACATGAACTACCCACCAGAGGGGTCGCATCTGTAATCCTGATCGCAACTATCATATATATCAGGGATCTTCAACGTATTTCAGGTAAAGGACCCCTTAGGCAATGAAGACATGGGGCAGATAAACCCTCATACAAAATTTGTCAGTGGCACGCTCTGCGTTTCGTACCTGGGCCTTTAGTGGGGACGTACCTGCCTTAATTCACCCCTTTAATACCACCCCGTCACATCGCAATTATAGAAACCATCAATACTACACAAAAACCCAATATAACATGTGGCATTACAGAACGAGAGACATTTCACATATGGAGGTAAATACTATTTCACTAAAGCAAGCTCCAAACCTCTACACTACACAACCGCACCTTAGACCTACATCATCTGGAGCTTGGAAAACAAGCCCAGACAGCTAGCTAGCTTTTGGGTTGGCCAACCTCCTCACGATGTCTAGCTTTTCTGGAAAAGTGAAAATGGCCATAAAAATTTATTTTTAAGTATGTCCGAGACCAAATAAATTTATCTTCCTCCGTCAACCATTGTGGGCATAAAAAAGTCTAACTCTGATGTATTAATGTGTGCAGAGCTACAGACGTGTTGTGCCAGTCGAACAATCAGAGGACGGAAAAATGCTGACATTATTCTGGGCCAGCTCGCTGCCCTGTGAGGCAAATTTGAAATCTGATTGGTTAAAGAAACAGATTTGTTTCTTATAGAGACAAAGATATAAAGGGCAGCACTACTGATTCTGAAGGCCCTGGGCAGAGTAGATTGACTTGGCAGCACATAGAGGCTGAAATCTGATTGGACAAAAAATCTAACATACCTACATACAAACTGTTGGGAATAAATGAATAACATTTTATGGAACAAATATTTGAATTTAGGTTGTAAATGTAGGTCAGTGCTTCTGATCTTACCCACACTGCTTTTCATATATTTGAAAATCTTTCCAAAAGATTTATGAATCATAACAAACGTATATTTAAGCAATTAAAATCACAATTTATTAAGTGGTCTTTTATGTGAATAGATTTGCGGTTTCATACAACAGGTGGACAATTATACATTCACATCAACATCTGCTTTACGTTAAATAGAACTTTAATATACCAATTATATATATTTTTAATAAATATTTTATCTTTGATGTTTTTACCCATGTTTATGTAACACAAATGCAGACCCCAGGTTGAGGAGCGGTGGTATATATCACAACCAGATAAGCACTAGATGTTGGCACAAATATAGGCATGGGAAATGATGCAGCTTTTTGCCTCTGCACAAGGAAAGAAAAATAACTTGCAAAAGAGTAGCACATAAAACAACAATCAGACAAATACAGCAATAAAAACAAAAGGACCATGTGAATTTACACCGATACAAAAGTACCCATGTGGGCCAAGTATTGTAGTAGCAATAGTGTTTTATGTAAGATCAAGCTCTTGTACTGCCCTGAGAGAACCCACTGGAGGGGAGGAAACCAAAAGAAGTTAAGTAGCTAGTGGAGATTCTGTTTTTATCTTTCCTCGTTCTTAAGGGAACCACCCGCTGCTCTGGTCAACTCCGCGAGAAAAGGGGTGTAAAGAAAACGATACAAAGAGCGCAAGAGGATCTAATAGAGGTATGTGCAGGAATGGTGTGATTGTAGAGAAGTGAAGTTTGCACACTGCGAGGTTGACGAGGTAGCACAGAGGCGTGCGAGAACGAAGGTGCGGAGGCGGGTGCTAATACCGAAGGAGGGAAGAAAAAAAACTGATTAGGTTTCACACAACAGTCACACACAGCCAGGTGGAGGGAAAAAGGGGACCCTGAGAGATGAAAATAAATGAGTGAAATATAGAACGTTAAAACGACTTTGTCACTCTTTGCGGAGCACTGAGAGAACAGGGTTGCTTTGGGTTTGCAATCTAATCAAAGTCTATTTCTGAGGCTGTTTGCGCTCGGCTGTAATCTTCGCTGTTGCTGATCATGTTAATCTGTCTATATTACTTGTCAATATTGTTAGCAATGTTTCTCAAATATATCAGGATGAGATATGGTACTGAAATCGTTCGTGTTCTTGTTGCAACACATTTCAGACCTATCTCAAAGATAAGGCTTCATAACATAATCATCGACATCCAAGGAACCCTTGAAGAACACTTTTAATACAATCTCTACAATGTCTTCTCAAAACAAATTTCCTTAAGGGCTTTTTAGATAGATATCCCTGCAATCCCCTTTAACAAGGAAACTCTAAATCATCCTCACTAAATGATCTTTAAAAATCACTATATTATGGTAGGGTTGCAGTAAATCCAAATCCACCCTTAGTCATCGCTTGAGGAACTCTCGTTTCCTCAAAATAAGATTTTACCTTTTCGGGATTAATCATTCAACCAATTCTACAAGGGGTGTTCAAGTCAAGTTTATAAAGTATAAAACAAATATCAAGCAGTGTTTCGTCATTCTTCACTTCGTCATCAGGAAACCACCACGACCACCATCTTTGAAACATTTACAGCATTCAAAAATCTTACTGCGGATGAGCATCTCATCAATGTACTGCGCTTGAAGTCTTCTGTAGATATCCACGGGTTTTACGCCTTTGTTCACAAGAAACTTTCTCGTCACACCCGTCTTAAGGAACGGTCTCTGGACTGGCGCCACCTATTAGTAGTAGGACACACTAGCCACTTAGCAATGCATGTATTATCACCACTATAGCATTGTGGTTTGACTTAAACGCCACTTGTATTAATATTATTGATTGATAATGCTTTCTCCTTGAAGGCACTGCTTGACCTCCCAACCATGCTATATTCCTGCATCCTGTTCAGTCCTCTTGGGATAGGATTTTGGACCCTCACCAAACCCTGAACAAGATAAAGTAATTACTGAAGGGAAGGTTCTTCAAAGATTTATTCAATGTTTAACAATCCTATCTTGAGTGTTTTACCAGGCACCGTTTATGAAAAGAAACTTCACTGGACATTTCTCTATCTTAAGCAACTTTGAATTGTTTTTCCACTCCGCAGAGTGTAATACTGAATGTCACTGAAGACATGGGTCATATTAGTACTGTGACATTTCAGTTCCAACAATAGAGTAATGATATGGCTATACACACCAAACCCACGTACAACGAACAGCACTGAAGAGCTGTAAAGGGGTTTCTCTTCTGGTTTTGACATACCCTTACTGCTGAAAATGAAATGGTCCCCACAGCTAGCACTGACAGGGGAACTTTTTTTTCTCAACGAAAATATCCTATAATATTTACACAATGTCGAGAGCAGGGTGGAGGAACTTCGCTGGTGCGTGACTAAGGATAGAATGTTCTCTCTTGTCAGGCCGTATTAATTAGGAGATGATTTGTCACAAAGGTGGCTAAGGTCTACGAGGTGATAAAAACCCCGGAAAAAACAGCTTTCAATGCCAGCAAGCGCAGACGATCCCATTACAGAGATTCTCCACTAGAGTGATTTCAAAGTGCCACTCGGGGTCCTTCGTGTTGTTTAACAGGCCCTCTCGGATCCACCTGTGTGAAATAGAATCCTCAATTCCCCAATGTTCTGCATCACAGAAGGAAGGTTTGGGTGTATATTTTATTAACTTTACAATTAAAAAACAATGACGTTTCTTTCGCCAAATCTGATTGGTGGGGTTTTTAAAACGAGCCCACTGTGCTTCTCGAAGGCCGTTTAAGTGTTTGAAGAGAAAAAAATGAATGGAAAAGATTGAACCTGATTGCTTAAATGAAGCATGTGCGCAAAGGCAAATGCACAGCGTGTCTTGCTGAGATTTTGCTTAACAAACGAGCAAGTCTAACAAGTTCATATAAATCCCATATGGCGTGCGGTTGCATGGGAATTTTCCAGATCAGTTGAATAACTCATTTGATTATAATACTTTCAAGCTCATGTACTCCACTCAATCGCACTCGTTTTTACGGTCTGTCGCTGTATTATGAATATTTGGCTTTGTCGGACTTACAGGCATTTGTCGGTGTGGTAAAAAGGAGTGTAGAACAGTCATATACTGGTAGGGGTCTCTGGTTTAGTGATGGGAATCATGACAGAAAAGATATCGGATAACCTTAAAAGAATTCAGGGTCTTTTTTTCCCCCTCATGAACAGCCAAAATCTGCTGCTCTGAAAGTGTACATTCCAAAGAGCCCCAAATTTTGAAACTTATTTAAAACCTTAGGAAAAACATGTGCCAAATCAAACATGCGGATGATCCGCTGTGGCGCCCCCTAATGGGAGAAGCCGAAAGAAAGTTTTATAACTAGTGCCATGATGAAGAGATAATTTGTGTTATTCACTTCAACTATAATAAGGTCATAATTTGTTACGCCTGACCGGTGTAACATGTTGTGAGGCTTATCTCTTCAGATGAAAGCATTATATTAGGAAAAGTAAGCAAGATATTTGGGACAGCAGGAGTGATGACAAGCGTGGCCCCACCTTCCACTCAAGGTGCATGGATTCCTTTGTGGACCGCAAGACATAAGGTTTGGGGGATCACTTGTACTTTCAAAACCTACAACATTCTGGATCTGTAAATTATTAGCAGTTTCCATTGTGATCATCTGGACTGCTTTGACCAGTCAAGAGTCAACGGCCTTGCTCATGAACTCTTTAGTAAACCATCAGTAAACCAGCAGCCCAATAACTTCAGAACACAACTAGATCTCCTACAAGCGAAATCGACCTTGTGCTTTTTGAAACAGAGTGAAAATTTGAGAAGGGCCAAAACAGGGATATGGAGGGACAGAAATAAAGCTGAAGATGGCAAAAAGACAGGGCGAAAGAACATAAAGAGTGCGGCAAAAAGCGAGCGAGAGAGAAAGCAAGGAGAGCGAAAGGAAGCCCATATAACATTTTTTAGAGTGTTATCACCTTGGTTCAGTGCTTCAGATGAGATTATGTGGTGTCTATTGCTTCAGATGAATCCAAACAGAGTTCAAAGCAGGGATCAAGTCGGAGATAAGATGATAGAATACTCGTTTCTATAAAGAAGAGGCGTATAAGTATAAGCCTGCTGAAGCTAAACCATGTTATTCATGACACATTTCATGTGTTTTAGGCTGCGAGTGTCTATCCTTTCCACATTTAGAGCCTTTTTTGTGCAAAGGGAATAACTGGGCTTTTCCATTAACTAGGGATAACCAGGAATAAGGAAAGTAAAACACAAGGTTTAAAATCACAAGTGCAAATCTTTAGAGGCAACACATAGTACTACGAAGAAATGGAGGGATTTGTAGAAAAAAAGGAAGACTTTTGGCAAAGAACAAATGGAAAGCGTGATCAGGGGGAGCAGTTGGGCCGAACTGAATCAGGAGAAACAGGAAATTGGATGAAGGAAATAGAAAGTTGGAACGAGCTTTTAAAAGGCGCAGCCCTTAAAAACAGGAACTAAAATCATGCGAAAAGGAAGATTATCTGAGCTTCAGTTTTTTTTTCCCATCACGAAACAATTTAGTCTTGCTGTGCGGTAAAGACGGCGAACGATGTCCAAACTATTTTCTTTTTTAATCGTCCAAATAATTTTTTCATTACTAAATCAAACCAATGACTTTTTGGTAGTTCATATATTGATGAAACACATGAATTAAAAGTCGAAGGGTGCATTTACTCCTGGCATTAACATGTGATCGGACAAGCAGATCGAATCATCAGTCAATCAGGACATGGCGCGTTTACACTTGGCAACATCCACCTACTTCTCTATCTGGATAACCGATCCGATCGGTCTCTTTTGCGCAATATTTAAATGTCTGCAGGAGATGGCGCCGGTGCAGAGTCGACCTTGAGTGGTGGTTTTTTTTTGAAAAACATTTGGGACAAATCGCACAAATTGAGGAAGATGAGTAAGATGACTTTGCTTCTTACTTTTAGGTTCACCATCATAAACATTGGATGGCCAGGGGGTGTACATGACGCACGTGTGTTGCGGAACACGTGTCGAATGCAGACACGACGGCTGGATTGCGTTTACGTTACAATGAGATCCGATCACAATATGTCCACGAGTACTTCTGGACCAGGATACTCTGTTCCCAAATCCCTAGCATGATGGATAATCACCAGTAATCAGTACTAGCCCCTATATCGTCACCAATAGTCAAGTTTACGTCCTGTATAGTGCACATACGTGCATCCAAGCACACGCACATTCTTCTATTTTCTTGCCGCACGATTTGAATGACACTTGGCTTATGAGACATTGCGTCTCCGGTTGCTCCGAGGTTTTGGAAAGCGCTGCAGAGTAATTTACGAGCGCCACGCAGACCACACGGCACAGCATCTTGTTTATGTGCTTTTCACGATCCACAACATGGCAATAAAAAACATCGAGAGGCAGGGCAGGAAAAAAAAAGCAAAACAGGAGCTGCCAAGCTGTACATTGCAGCCGACAGCTTGATGTTGTAGTTGTCCTGTGAATTACAACAAAGAGTTAGAGCTATAACAATGGCGGTTCATCTTTGCCTTTATTGATATATAGTCGCGTTTTTGAGCTGCAGGTAAAAAGAACATTAAGAGCAATTGAGAAGAAATGAAAATTTAGGCGTATAAAAAAACTGACGCTTTTTGTATTTCATTGCAAAAGATTAAACACCATTACACAACAAAACGCTGGCACAAAGGACATAATAAACACACTCTAATTCGGAGCTGTGCTGGATACAGAGACTAGCCTGGAAATTATGGGCATGCAAAGGAGAATGCGCACTTGATTAGGCACCAGGGCACCATTCACAGCCACCCACACACACATCTATACAAATTAACTAGGGGTAATTTAGAGTATAGACCAATATTCCAGACAAGCAGGAGACACGTCTGATTCCCTCTGTTACAATGGTCCGACCTACGATTTTTTCATTTCGCGTTGAATGAAAACCTCTACCCACAAATGCCCTTACTGTATAAGATTGAACAGCCCTGGTGTAGATTTCCTGCCATGTGTTTATAGGTAATGGGGAAAACCAGAGAACCCAGATAAAACCCCAAAGATAAAAGCAGAATGCATGAAATGAAGATCATTGACCCAACCCTGGGACCCTGGAGCTGTGAGGTGATCGAAAATGTATTCACAGTTATTTCCTCTGAAGCAAGTTCAAGTAAGTTCTTGATGGCCTATATGCTAGCTGAAGATTCACAGAAAAACACAGTCCAAATTTAAGACACCAGATTCAGTCTCAGCGCCATGCGGGTGAAAAAAGAAAATGGGGTCTACCACAGAGCTCGAATTGAAATACCTCAAAACACAGAAAAACTCTTTACTTATGTTGAGGACACAAAGTAATGACCTGTCTGTACCACACTATACAACAGTGCACAATAGCGGAGCCATAAAGCACTAGGACAAAAGAGAAAGCACAAAGCTTCATCTCTAATCAGAGAATTGAAAGCATGCTGTCTCCCTTTCATTCTCTCCTTCTAGCTTTTTTTTTCTGTCTATCTAAAATGTCCTCCTACAGCTCATAATGAGAGCTTCTTGCCTTTCTGTCTCGGCCCTCCGAAAATGGCTTTCACGTACCAAAGCATAGCAAGAAAGACAATGAATCAGACAGCCAATCATGTCATGTGTGATTATTTTTCCAGGCGGTGGAATGACATGGATTTGAAACGCCGGGCAAATAAGGAGGCATCCCTGTGAATTGCTTCGGATCCGAATCCATGTAAGATTTGTATTCTTTTTTTCAGACGTGAATATTGAGTTTAGCGCAGTGCTGTCAGGCTGCACATGTTGACAGCTACAGTGAAGTCAGAGGAGAGATGTTGTAGGTTTGTATGTGCACGTTCCCATGTCTCAGCCCATTACGCATCACAAGTATCACTTTTAGCCGCCTGTCAAATGACGATAAACTGAAACTGGTTGTCGTAAATCAACGAAGCAGTTGTTTCAGTATAGAGCTTTTTTTTGGGGATAACATTTACAAATCTATATGTATATGTACATTGATATATAGAGGAAGTAAGGTGTTAAGGGCTTTGCTCAAGGGCCCAGCAGGGACAATTTAGCAGTACCTCAGCATTTTGCAATGTTTCATTATGCCAAATGATGTACTTTTTCACCAAACTTGTGAAATGCCTAATGTCTCACCATTTGACCAGCTATACGTTCCACATCCACAATGGTTTAACTAGCAATCAGAGAGTTACGAGTTTGAATCACAGCAGTACTGCTGGGTTCCCGAGCTTAACCTGTAACCCCGAATTGCTCAGCTGGATGTGTGTTCGACCTGCATTCGTTTTCACTGGTGCCATTTTATTTTCTGATTCCGTTCTGCAGGGTTCAGTGGAGAGCACAGTGTGTTCAGTGGAGAGCACAGTGTGTTCAGTATGCATTTGTGTGTGTGTGAGAATGTGAGAAAGAGAAAAAAAGAGAGAGAGAGAGTTATATAGCTGTTCCATGCTGAGAGAAGGGCAAGAGGGAGTCATGTAACTGATGTGATCCTGAACCACCCTGTTAGATTTCTATGTAGTACGTCTTACTCTCTTTCACATTCACAGACTGGAAGTAATGGACGCTTGCAGCAAGTTTTCTCATATTTATTAACGTCTAAACGCCATGTGTTTGTACTAGGAGCAACAGTTTATTAATATTGATAGAACACTGGAGAAAATACAGGAAAAGAGAACCACGGTGCTGCCGAATAAGCCTCTCGTAAGCCCTCGAGTAATCCTCGACACTCTGAGATACACAATGCACAGCGGCAGAAATCCTGAATCCGAGAAAAGAAATAGAAAGAAGGTTGAAGTCACTCTGGAATTGGTTCTGAAGTCCAGAATCGGCTCGCTATCTCTCGGTTTCTCCGAAACATTTTTCAACTCCTAAACTTGTACTTTTTAGACTTTTAGTCCCATATGATCTAGACAGCATCGCGGATCACGCTCAGATTCAAACAGAGAGCTTCCTTCATATAGCGTCGCACAAAATTATCTAAAAATAGTAGCTTTTTTACATACAAATTATTCCACATCTTCCTCACCTCATTTGCATAAGAAAACACAATTGGCTCTTATATGTTATGATGCAACAATATTTGTGCTTGTCACGCTCCACAGGAAGAAGATATCAGAAGAAGATTTTTACTAAAAAGGTTTACAAGGAGGCTTTTTGTGTGTGTGTGTGTGTGTGTGTGTGTGTGTGTGTGTGTGTGTTTCTAGTGCAGATATTTAGAGTGCACTAGAGCGAGGGAACACACTGAGCTGTGGGTTTATTAGGTACTACAAATATATAAATAATAAACTGGCAGCTCTGTGTATATTATTTATTTAATATAGCTCTCGGTGTGAATTTAATTTAAACAGCCTTCAGACACAAGACGAATAAATACTTCTCACGGATTTCCCGCTTTGCATGTCTCATGTACTTTTGTCGCACTTTTGGTCCCAGATTGTTGACTTTCTGTGTTCTCCTGTTTGTGAGTTTTCCATAGCAAATGTTTGATTTGGCTTATCCAATGGACATGGAATAGGGACAAAGATTGAGAGAACCTCTTCTGGAATCTCATCTAGAAGAAGGTACTGTACCAGACCATCCATGATACAAACACCTCAAAGACCTAAAACACCCAAACTACTAAACATTCTGCTGCTTCCATGCCAACAGTTTATAGTTTACAGCCCATTTTCAGTGTATTTAATCATCACATACTGTTGTGTGTTGCATCATGGTCTTGGAGCCATTTTTTCCAATGAATGAGGTGATATTAAAATGTTTCAAGCCTGGCTCTGTTTACAAGAAAGTTTACCCCCTTTAAATAGTCCCCTTGCACAGAAATACAGCGCTCCCAGCATTCCTGCCACTTTGGGAAAGTGTCCTGGAAGTCTTTTTTTAAAACACCTTCTGCCATTTGCTCTGGATCTTCGAAGAGGTGTCAAAACGGCGATGTTTGAGCTAGATCTTCATATTTGGAAAAGAGGCTGAAGTCCACAGGATCCAAGTCTAGTGAGGAGAGTGGGCGAAAAACTCACATGTGAGAAGGAGCTCGGTGTCAAGGTGGGCACGTGGTCAGAATAGCACCAGCTGTACAGCTCCCGATGTCTTATGAAGGCCAGTGCTCCCTCTGACTGTGCGTGCAGCCCTGTGCTGCCATCTGTTGGCATGTTAAAAAAATAATTTTGAAACTGTTTTTTCATACCGCTCTGTATTAGTCTATTTAAAGGAATGTTTGGGCTTGACTTGTCTTCTGAACTACTAATTATTTAATTGCTGCTATATATGATATATTGTGCATGTAATTTTCTCAGTTAGCCTTGTCTTCCTGAGCTGCAATTCAAAAAAGGCATGAATATCCCACCACACGATGCAAATACAGGTTTTTAAAAAAAAGTTCAAAACACAATCTGGGTCACAGCTATGCAGAAATGATCTTTTACTTTCCACTGCGTTCTCTGTAGCATGCTTGAGTCTGATTATTTATTGCTTTTCTGCTCATTACCTCCTGCATCTCCATATTTTTCCACATTAAGTCTGATGACTGTGAATGTCCTGCATTCGGGGCACCATTTCCCCTTCCCTCTGCTGCACTTTATGTCTCTCCAGAGCCATTCATGCTGTGATAATTAACTTAATATGGAAGCATCCGGAAAAAAAAAAAAAATACGACTCAGCCCCAATGATGACCAATTCCCTGTTCTCCTCAATCTCCTACTGATTATTAGCTTTTTTGGAAAATGTGCTATTCATGCTGTTCTGACCAGTTTTGTAGTCTGTAATCAAGGCTGGAGCTTCCCGAATCGAGGGTCAATGAAGTGTTTTCGATTAGTTCGCCGCATCGATCAGCATCCTCTTTTTCATATCTGGCCGAACGCAGGAACAAGCTTGAGTCATTCCAAATAATCTGTTTTGTGTGATCAGAGCGCAAAAAAATAAGAGAAGGTTGAGCTGGGAAAGTCAATATCAATCTTACTGCCACTCTCTTTTTCTCATTTCTCTCAATCTGACCGCCTCCTCTAGTTTTTTTTTGTTGTAGTTCTGAGTTGCACACACTCTTTTCCTCATTTCTTTCCTTCAGTGGCTTCATCTTCTTCCATCTGGCTCTAATTGGGGATGTTTCTCAGTCTCGGCAAGTGAACGGCACTGGCTGTGGGCATAAACTGCAAAACAGAGATAAAGATGGAGAAAAAGAGAAAGAACGAGAAAACAGAGGGAAAACTGTCTCTGAAGTAATATGCTCTTTGGGCTTTGAGCAATACAAATCCTCTTATATGGCCACAGCAACCTGATGGAATATTTCTGAATATTATTTATTTGTTGGACAACCACCATCAACACCACCATCTCCATCAGCATCATTACCTTCACCTCCGTTACCACTTTATCCATCATCACCACCATTCCCACTATCTCCATCAATTTCAGCATCAACACCACCATGACTACCATCATGGCCATCTCCAAAACCACCACATCCCCACAACCATGGCCACGATTATCACCACTCCCACCAACATCAACATTCTTAATTATCATCATCAAACCATCTTCCCCTTTCCCATTCCCACCACATCTCCACTACCATGGTCACCATTATCACTATCATCTCAATCACCATCATTACAACAATCATCACATCTCCATGACCACCACATCACCACCATTCTCACCACCATCACCATCATTTCCATTCCCACCACCATGACTACCATTATCGCAATCATCACCACCATCATCACTATTGTCATCACTATTTTCAACACCCCCCACCACCACCACCACCACCATCACTGCCACCATTATCAAATCACCATCATCTCAATCACCACCATAACAACCATCATCAGAACTATCAATACCATTTCCACCACATCCCAACCACCACCATCGCCTCCATCATTACCACCATTGCCATTATCATCATCTTTACAATTACCAACACCGATTCCATCACTGACACCCCCACCATCATCACAACCACCAACACCATCTCCAGCACAACACCTCCAACATCACTCTCACCAAAACCCCTACCATCATCACCATCTTGCCATGAAAAGCCTAACACTCTGGCAACCCAATTTCCTAGAATTACTCGTTTAATACCCTGTATATATATTTATATAAATATATAATCTAACAGAAGTAAGATGTTTGTTCTCAAACACATCATTTTAAAAATTGAGCATTTTTCATTTTTTTTTAATCATATTGCATGACTCATATCTCTTTTTAGAGAAGGAAACTACAGTTGCGCACCGGTTATGAAATTGACAGAAAACAAATTCAGGCTTCAAGAAATGTAAACACATAATCACTAACTGAAACAGAGGGCATTGTTTCGCATCCACTTTTAAGGAACAGGTTATACTGTATTCACAAGACTCCACTGTGCCCCTGTATTGTGTGCACTGAGGATCGCTGAGAAACTACAGTACAGGCAGTTACTTTTGAGTCATTAATAAGCCAATGACATTATAATGCTCTACTAGGACTAATAGATAGTGACTTCGAACAATAATAATATACATTGTTATGACAAGAATGAAGTTATAACATCTATAATGTCAAACTGTGTCGTTTCAACACACTTTGTAACATTTGTGTTCCAATGAATAAAAGGGCTGTAAATTGATTTGTACTGTAGTTAGATTTTATGCCAGCGTATGTCTTTTCCCTCTGTTATAAAGGCTATGAACAGCCATTCTTGTAACAGCTTTTCTTATTTTTCTGTCTCTCTTAAAGTTTGTAAAAAAAAATAACAAGTCTCCTTTTACTGAGGACCATGAAATCAGTCATCACTTGTGAGGACTTATGTCCAAGGTGAAGAATTTGGGAGGGTAAAATGTTTGGAAATGTAAGGATTATTTATTATATACTACTATAACTACTACTATAACTACTACTACTACTATAACTACTACTACTACCACCACTACCATAACTACGACTACTATACCTACTACTACTACTATAACTACTACTACTACTATAACTACTACTATAACTACTACTACTACCATCGCTACCATAACTACGACTACTATAACTACTTCTACTACTATAACTACTACTATAACTACTACTACTACCATCACTACCATAACTATGACTACTATACCTACTACTACTATAACTACTACTATAACTACTACTACTACCACCACTACTATAAATACTACTACTATAACTACTACTACTACCACCACTACCATAACTACGACTACTATAACTACTACTTCTACTATAACTACTACTATAAATACTACTACGACTACTACTATAACTACTACTACTATAACTACTACTACTATAACTACTATTACTACCACCACTACTATAAATACTACTATAACTGCTACTACTATAACTGCTACTACTATAACTACTTCCATAACTACGACTACTATAACTACTACTACTACTATAACTACTACTATTATAACTACTACTACTACTACTATAACTACTACTATTATAACTACTACTACTACTACTACTACTACTACTACTATAAATACTACTATAACCACTACTACTATAACTACTACTACTACCACCACTACTATAAATACTACTATAACTACTACTACTACTACCACCACTACCATAACTACGACTACTATAACTACTACTACTACTATAACTACTACTACTACTATAACTACTACTACTACCACCACTACTATAAATACTACTATAAATACTACTACTACTACTACTACTACTATAAATATTACTATAACTACTACTACTACTACTACCACCACTACCATAACTACTACTACTACTACTATAACTACTACTACTACTATAACTACTACTACTACTACTACCACCACTACCATAACTACTACTACTACTATAACTACTACTACTACTATAACTACTGCTATAACTACTACTACTACCACCACTACTATAAATACTACTATAACTACTACTACTACTACCACCACTACCATAACTACGACTACTATAACTACTACTACTACTACTATAACTACTACTATAACTACTATTATAAATACTACTACTATTATAACTACTACTTCTATAACTACTACTACTACTACCACCACCACTACTATAACTACTACTATAAATACTACTATAAATACTACTACTACTACTACTACTACTACTATAAATACTACTATACATACCACTATAACTACTACTACTATAAACACTACTACTACTTCTACTAAAACTACTACTATAAGTACTAAATTGTGTGCCTCCAATTTTGTTTTATGCCATGCAAGACCCAGTGTCAGTGTTCCTGTTAAGGAAAATGAACCAGAACCAGAAGTTTCATTATTTAAAAGACAAAGACAAAAAAAACATTCAAACTACAGCTTGTATGAAGTGCATTGAAACCAAAATTCCAAAAGGAACTAATTGTTGGTTATATAAGTTATAAAAGACCTACATTGCAGTTCCAGGACTTTTTTTTATGGCGATTCAGGACCACAGCCTGGCGGTAAAGCAATGATTTCGGGGTCGGGCCTCCATTAGCCCTTGCGTGGTGTAATATGTTCAGCCTCAGTGGATTCAATCAGATCCTACTGATCCTCTCGGAGGGAGATTGCAAATTGTCAGTCGGTATGAATTGTCACATTGTGCCTTTCTTCTCTGGAATGTTCCCTTTTTACTTTTTTTCTGCTTGGCTTGATCTTTTTTTTTTCTTGAAACTATTGTAGCATCCGTGAGGCCACAAAACCAGAACAAGGAATTAGAGACGAGGTACGTTGACTTGGAGTTTCAAAACGAAGCAATGTTTCGACAGATTAGCATCAGGGCATTGCAGTCAGTGATCATCTCAGGACTTCATAATGACTCGATTGATTAATGGAATGAGTCTCTCCTCTAAAGTCCTACACACTCCTCTGGCCTACCAGATTCGTTCTGATTAACCTCAACGTTCAGCCGGCTTCCGAATAGAGACTGCGTGACTCAATTAGATTAGCGGTGTAATAGCGGGTGTCAAAAAGAAATCACTCATTTCCGGCCATTTTCTTCTCGTGAATTAAAGAACTGCAGACCTACAGATGTAACCAGGCAGAATTTATTATCAGGTTGCCTTTACAACGAAAAAGACTTAAACGAGATATCGAAATAATCATGGAAAGGAGAAGAAGATCGAGGTCAGATGTGTGCCTTGGAGTCTCTTTTATGTAGTAATTAGATTTTATTGTACCTGATCATTTCATACACTCTTTAATAAAATCTGAGGTATTAAATGTAGGATCTAGCTTGTAATATAACAGCTTTATTGCGTACGTCTCGTTACAGTTTGTAAAAAACACTAGTCTGGTTGCCACTGATGGGTTCCCTAACCCTAACCCTAACCCTGAAACATGTTCTTGGCTAACTGGAGAGGAACCTGGTGTGTTCTTTTGATTTGAAAGTTATGCATTCTGAGATGCTCTTCAGCTGATGATGTTTGTAAAGAGTGTTAATTAGAGTTGCAATCTGCCAGTCCAACCAAGTAAGAACATTTTTCTCATCTCAAAGAGTGATTCATTCATTTTTACTGGACGTGCATGAGAAAAGCATGGCAAAATCTGCGTAGGTTATGTACAGGAAACAGAATTGAGTAGTTTAACTTTAGACTCTTCTCGTCTGAGACCTTTAATCTTTTGCCTCTTGACTCCCACGTAGTCAAAGTTCGTATGTATGTAGATGTGCTGGGAAAATGTTCTTTTATTTCTAATCCAAGGAACGAAATGAACTAAATGACTCAACAATGATTCGTGTATTTTGATGAACAAGATTCACATTAGCAAGTCACTAAAATGATCAGAGCTTCCCATCACTACTCTTGACCTGTATCTGTAGAATCTGATGCATTTTTCCTCTTCCACATGATTAGATAATTGCATGAACGTGCATATGCCTTTTAAAATAGACAACGTAAGGGGGCAAAGAAAAAGATATTCGTAAGATATACCACAGTGGAAGAATGTCTTCGAAAATTTTCTTTAAAAAAAAAAACCCTATTTCATGTCACTATCTAACTGAATGGATCTGTCTGTCTGTTTATCATTTGACTTCATTGCCTTTGGGCCTGTATATAAACAGTGGAAAATACAGGAAATACATAAATCAAATAAACCAAATCTGCACAAATTCTGTTTCCTAATCCCTTATTCCTCTGTCTCTTTCTTTATCAGGTCTCCTGTCATGGGCCTAAGGGGAAAAAAGTCTGTCTGTGGTGTGTTTGGATATGGTTTAATGTTTGAGATGTTTGAGGATAAATGCAAGCCAATCGTAGATTAGACGTTGGACACCTAATGAACGCTGACAGGGAAGAAGGACGCAGGCCTGCATGAGCGATTCATGCTACAACTGGAGTTAAAGTCTGTGTAGAACTCCCACATTTTTCATAGTGATCCGATTCCTATCAAGAACAAGAACCCCTAGTGGCTAACCCAAAATCTTTGTTTTTTGTTGTTTTTCAGATCAGATCGGATATTATCTGAGTTGAACTAGGAGACCCAAAATTGTAATGTTGATTGTGTTGATGATACCCCTGTGCAAAAATCCAGCTCCATGAAAATATGCTTTACATGGGTTAGAGTGGTAGATCTTCAGCTATAAAGCTCTGACCTCAACCCTATTGAACATGATGAATTGGAACATTGACTGCACCCCAGGCCTCCTCACCATCAGTATCTGACTTTGTTAACACCCCTGTGGCTGAATGAGTCTCCACAAATCTTTACAATTACACTCCAAAATCTAGTGGAACATCTCAAAAGAAGCGTATGGTTGGGCGTTCACAACCTTTCGTCCATATGGTGTATATACATAACAATTTGTCCTCCAGCTGATTCTTGTCTGAGTACCAGATACATAAAATACAGTAACATCAGTGTGAAGGTCACGCCACAGTCACAGTGACACTTCCTGTCTACCAGCTTCGATGACTCACGTCTGCTTTCACGCCAGTCACCCGATGACTGCACAGTTAGTGCCATCGCACAGTCCCTCGTCATCAGAGTTCAGCAAGAGGGCAGAACCACCATTTCAATACTAGCATCACGCAGATGCGATCAATTATGACAATCCTTCATGAGTGATGGTAATGAATCACGACCAACTGCGTCATCCCTGAGGGAAGCAGAAAAAAAGAAATCATTTCCTGTGTAGAACAAATGGCCCAATTCCAATACTTTATATGAGACAGGAAAATTCATACACATTATGAAAATTAGAGGGCCACGGTTTCACTGAACATCCTTGTGAAGTGATACAAAGATTGCTAATAAGGCAGAAGTTTTTACTCCAACCATCTTCTCTGGTTTTCTATTGGCTTAAACAGTTAAAATGATTAAAAGTCAAAAAGAATTTGTCTTCCTCATCTCCACATGTCTTTACAACTTTTTTTTATTGAGAGCTATCAGATTCTGCAGAAAGCAACAGGTCAAACAACTTTAAGACACAACACTCCACACGTCAAATCCTCTATAGCCAAAAAATATTGCAAGACATAATGAAGTTATGACTTGCAATATTTAGAAACTAGTTAGAAACTCGATTTAATGGAAATCAGATTTGGAAAATCTTTAACTCGGTGCAAAACATTGTTGAGGTATTTTTTTAAAACCTAATCTGGCAACCCAGATTGCCTGTATATGCAGCAGCTAACAGACTGGTGTAGAGCCAACCCAGTCTCTAAACAAGGGCTAAAGGGACCACTCGCCATTAAACATCGCGGGATCTTTAAAAGAGATCATCAAGTTCCCCAAATTCCTTGGTGTTCACCAGCCAAAGAACCTCACATGGTCCCACAGCCAAGTTCACCAGCACTGTAGTCTAGAAAGCCCAACGCTCTCTATTTCTCCACTGTCTTGAGAAGATTAAGGAACCACCCACAAGCCATCCTCAAGCCATTGGCTACAAAGGGATTATCAAGAATTGTGATTTTGGATCGCAAGACCCCGCAGTGAATCTTGAGGACAGCTGAGAAAATCAACAGGGTCTCTTTTACCTCCATCATGAACATTATACAATGTTGCATTCGCAAAAAAACGACCACACACACAACTTGCGCAAACTCTTAACCTCCGGCCATCTGGATAAAGGTACCAAACTGTGTAACAGCCTCTTCCTTCAAGCTATCAGGCTCCTTAACACAAAAAAAACCTGAACTGATACACACACTATCACACACACCTACCCTGCAACTGGCAGAAATACTGCTGCTTAAGTCAAATTGTTGAAATATTTTTTCGCAGTATTTATTATTAATATTTGATCAATACTATTTGTTCTCTTTTCCAAATGTATTGGTCTGTGTCCTGGTTGCCACTGCACTCAATTTGACTCTGCTATTGTTCTAATTCATTTCCATTCAGTTTTATTTGTAGAGTGCATTCAACCATGGACATTGTTCCAAAGCAGCTTAATGAAGATAAAGAGGTTATGAAATATAAATGTATATGTTTAGGGCCTATACGTTCATTCTTTACTAGTTTATCCCTAATTAATAAGGCAGTGGTGATTGTGGCAAGAAAAAACTCCCTGAGATGGAAGGAGGTAAAAAAACTTAAGGGCACCAGGCTCAAAAGCATCCTCACCTGGGTGGCACAGAATGTCCATTCATTGCCGTTCCATCATTGTTGAGGTACACTGTTTTAATGATGGAGGCTTTAACCCAGAACTGTTTATGCAAACTGCAGTCCTAAGCCTTTGTAGTGGACTGTTTATATTAATGACAGTCCAAATCCATCTTCATAGTTCTTGAGTGTAGGTGCATAGGTCTGCTTATGTCTTAGTTACCTCTACTGTGTCATGTGAGGCTTTATGGGAGGTGGTAGCTCCATGGTTAAAAAGCATTTGCCTTTGGATCAGAAGTAAAAAGTTGAATTCCCAGCACCATGCTGCCACTGCTGGGCCCTTAAACAAGGCCCTTAACCTTTAACTGCTACAGTAGGTTTTAAGTGGGAAATGGAATCTGGCAGATCCCATCAATTTATATGTTTGTAGTTTATTGGTCTTAAAGCAACACTGTCTCATTTCACTGGGTACTGCACATGTAATTTTAATTCACATGTAAGGCATTTGACAGATGCCCTTAACCAATTTTCTTCTTTTTCCAATTGAACAGTTGAGGTAAGGGCCCTGCTCAAGGAGTGGCAGCTTGGCAATGCTGGGATATGACAGTGATCTTTAAGTCAGATGACCTGAATCAACAGCTACAACTTCCCAACTGTATATGGTGGAAACGACCATAAAAGCATTTGACTTGATTTTGCTTTGCCAATTATAGAACTTGTTGCAGTTCCCATTTTGACCACTACAATAATTGCCAACTAGACAGAGATAAATGTTACAGTTACATTACATGAACAGATTACCAGCTTGTACCTCTTAAACAGTACCTTGTATTTCAATTCACATTTTTAAACCCAAAATCCTGAGTCCCATATGGATGTATACGAGGCGATATGAAAAAGTAAAAAAAAAACTGTTTTGTAGCACACCAACAGATGGCAGCACAATGCTGTATGCACAGTCACTGGGAGCACTGACTTTCGTAAGTCAGTGTGCAAAAAGACATCACCTGTGTACATCAGGAGCTGTGCAACTGGTGCTATTCTGAACATGTGTGTTAGCACCTTGTCACCGAGCTCTCCTCGGCTCAAAGGTCCCCATTTTGACACCATTGCAGTGCTTTGAAAAGAAGACTTCTTGGACACGTTCCAGAAGTCAAATGTACGCTGGGAGCGCTGCATTGCTGTGCAAAGGGACAATTTTTAAGGTTATAGAGTGTAAAGGCAGACAGAGGTAGTCTCAAAGCTTTTTGATACCACCTTGTAGGTTGGAGATTTCCCTTTTCCATTAAATTTTTGATCATTCTTTGGATCCAGAACCTGGGTGGGATGATAGTCCATCACAAGGTACCAGTGCACACACATTCTCCTATTAGGGAAAGTCGTCGGCATGTTTTTGAGAAGTGGGAGGAACGAAGCTACGAAGCAGAAACTACATTTATGGCATTTGGCAGACGCAGTGATCCTGAGAGACTGACTAGTAGAGGGCTAAGGGCCTTGTTCCGGGGCCCAGCAGTGGCAGCTTAGTGGTGCTGGGATTTAAACTTGTGGCCTTCCAAGCCAAAGTCCAATGTCTTATCCACTTAGCTACCACCTCCCACTGCGCTGTCCATTTGCCATTTACATGAACTCGTAAATTCACCAAGAGGTTACCTGATTAATGTAAGCACGACAAGCCTTCTCAAATGAAGTCCTTCCTTTGTATGAAACCCTGATGATTTTAGTAACCGAACTACTGCACCCGTCCTGTTTTTCGGCAATTAGGAATGACGAATAGCTGCGTCAGCCGATAGATCGTAAATAATTGATTTTTAATAAAGCATCAGAAGTGGAACTCCGAGCCAGTGCCCAGACCATCAGTGTCAGTAGTGATGTAGAGAAAGCAAGCTAGAAGTCCATTTCCTGCAGCAGTCCATTGGGATCCCAGAACAGCCAGTCATCGTAAAAAGAAAAAGAAAAATAGAGTAACAGCTGAAAGGGGATAGACGAATAGAGTACTGCACTCTCTCTCATACACACAAACACACACAATTTATCTGAGTTTTACTATCCATCTGCATTCATTTAGTAAATCTGTGTACAAACATTACAGCCTCAGGAGAATTAGGTTAGTCAAAATTCCCCTGCATTCACTTGGCAAAGAGCAGTCGGAACGAGCCTGCGCTAATGTTATGAAACATGAAACAGAAGCACGGAGGGGTAATTGTGCTGTTTTATACACCTTGTAGTCCATGACTCATTCTGATATAGTTCCGCAGTAGCACTGAAGTTCGTGCTTATTGAGTCGGCCATTAGCCAGCTGCCCGGGGGCATGGATACAGTCGCACAGAGGGCGTTATTCACGGCTAGCCATTTACAGCGTACACACACACACACACACACACGGTAGAGAAATATGTTGATATAAGGGCCTGGGGCGGCTCTGACAAGGAAATATGAAACAAGTCCATGTTCAGTTTGAAAGAAACGGAATCTCTCATGTGAATATGTTAGTAACAAAGATTTATTGCACCAGACTTTACTGTTCACATCCAACTGTTTAATTAAGAGTCTATTAGGCATAAAAATGACATATGACAATGACATTTACATTTGACTTCCTTATCCAGAAACATCTGACAATACAGGTCAATTGATTATTCAAAGCTTTTCTTTATTCTAGATTTTCATATAAAGACCAAGCTTGTTTTCAGACATTTGAACTAATCAAAGTTTTTCCTAATATTTTGGCAGATTGTCATGAGTCATCATGTGCTAAGTCTCGAAATCCTGTCTAGCAAATAATGTTATAGTAACTCTATATTCACAATGAAACTTTTTAAACCAGGGCCTTGACTAGAGACATTTCCACAAACCGCACTTGGCCTTCAGTCTGTAAAATTCAACAGGTATCTGAAACATACATATTCATTATTGCCAACTGTTTGCTTCCAATACTGATCAACTGGGATTTAGCAAAGCATTATTATATAATCGATGCTCAGATCCTCTACCTGCAAAATCTCTAACCCAATAACTTCAATATTTCTCCTCAAATCAGTCAGTATACAGTGTAAATTTCCTGCGATTTTACTAACCATTTTTCTGTAATCTCTTTATTATTTTGGGTCTTGATGCATCACAGATCTGGATTTTTAGTTTTAGATACTGTTTTGGCATGTTGTCAGTAAGTCTGGAATGTGGAAAAAAATAGAGGAATCTTTTCAATTCCTAAAAATGAAAATCAATGTAAGTATTCAGTTCAGTCGTGTGCAATGAAAGTGTTATGTGATATCGATATTCAACAAGCCAAAATAAAATGTTGGTAATGTCATATTATTGTGCTGAAAACACCTGAACACCACTTTGATATAAAGTTACACCTTTGTGGAATAGAGGCATTCCCTTCGGTTTAAATGTGGCTTCTTTATAGGTGGAAAGATAGAATTTTTTATACAATAATTTCTTCCATGCCATGAGGCGCATTGGGCAGCAAGGGCCCGATGGCTTACTTGCCATTTCTGTAGCAGCTTTGTTACAGGGTCGGGTGGCTAACCTGGGCTTGGGACCCTCCATGGAGTATTTTATTCCCATTCCCAAAAGTGATCACCCATGGGAGTTAAGGACGTTGCTCAGATAGCAGCCTGGTATATCCAAGACTCGAACCCACAACCTCCGGATCCAAAGGCCAGTGTCTGGAACACTAGGTTATTAAACCACTGTGACAGAAAAATAGGAAGTCTATAAATGTGATCCCCATGTTCCGTAAATATTTGATTTGGCGCCCCCTTCCTAACACGACTCTGCCCATGTATGCAGGCTTTGGAATGGCGCTAGCTTGTGCAACCCTAAATATCGGAGATTATATTGGTCAAAATCTCTGATGTTAATTCTTATTGCTGTCACTCCTATCACTAGTAATGCTTATTGCCGGAGATGGATGGAGATGTAGAACGGTTTCACCAAAAGTTCTTAATATAACAGTTACTGTAAATATTATGTCATTGCCAAAATCAGTCTCAATGAGCAGGTATTCCATCATGCTGAAGTGTGTAAAGTGCAGAAAGGAACCATGTTCCTTGCACCAACAGTGCTACTGAAGTTTCGGAGCTCAGAGCTGGGTCAGAGATCAGAGCACCAAATAATCACTTTACGAAACGGAGGAGGTAGAGTGAAGCCAGGCTGCTGCGCCGCCGTGACCTCGCGCCGGGTGCAACACACACTCGAGATCAGGCCCAATCTCAGCCCTATTCACGTTTCGCCTTGAAACCCAAACAGTCGGCTTATCTCTGTGGAATTGGCTCGACACAATGAAGCCGAGGAAAGAAAAGACAGCAGCGCTGAATGAGGTGCCTTCTGAAAGCTCTTTCTGTCTCCTTCTGTCACTCGTTTCTTCTTCATTCTCTCTACCTCCTGTATTTCCGTGCATCTCGACAGCGCCGGGGGCCCCACCTTGAGCGGCACAAAATTAGCCGTGATTTTGTCGTAATGTTTTCAGGCTGCGCAGACGCACAATTTAGTGTGCGGATCTGCTTAATCCATCAAACTTTAATTTCTTCTTACGATGTCTTTTATAGAGAGAAACAGTCGGACGCAAAAGCGCAGTTTGCCGCGCCACAGAGGCACGCGATGACGGAGGCTTGATGATCCTGGCGAGCCGCGCGTCGTTGGCAGCTCTCGCCTCGCGCTCTACCGTCGCCGCCAAGTTCAGCGGCACCTGCAGAAACTAATATCACTCCTGTTGTGTGCCAAGTCCTCAAACAACAGGCTATGGCATCAGGTAATTATCTTGCTTACAAAGTGTTTTTTCCCTTGCTTCCTACGTGTTCTTCCAATTTTTATATAGAAAATAAAACTTGAACTTGACACCTCACACAGAGTGTCACCACAGCTGCTGGTTCTTTTTATATAGAAATCTCTCACACTCTTATGTACCTACTCATGGACTATAGCCTCGTATATGCAGCTATGTTACTTTATATTTATATTGTTACAACTTTGGCACATAGCTTGTTGTGTGTTTTCCTAATCAGATCAGAATAACAAAGTAACAAAGCCGCTCCAGTTTTGCACTCCCACACTGTATATACCGCCCAAAGACCCCCATCAAACTCCATACATATCTTTCAGTATCTCTACCATGTGTGAGTTCCTGAAGGTTGATCAATAAATTGGCATGTACGTATTTCTATCTGTTGTGCATAGGGATAAGGTTCTTTTCCTTATATGACTGGTCTTAACACACACTGCAATCCTCATACGGTCAAACACATGATTGTGCAAAATCATTTACAAGTATGAATGGGCACAATTTTGTGTTATATTGATTTAAGATCAATGAATATATTCTACATGCCCTGATACATTCACCCCCATTTAAATATGGACAGAAATTAGACGTAATTTGGGTTTATATGATATAAATTTAGACCAAAAACCAGATTGTATTTGCAGAACGATTTACAAATCGAAATTTGGTCATTTGTAAGGTTTTATTACCTGAAATACAAATCAAACCGTGCACCTCGACACTGCATTAACAAGTCTGTGGAAATAAAATACAATGTAGTGAAGCAATCTTTAAAAAAATAGATCTTTAATTACCAGAAATTATATAGTACAATGTCACAAAGTAAAACCATTAGTGTTCAATAGACAAATATATCTTCTGCAGAATAAATAAGAGCAGCCGGATAAAGCTGGCGTGCAAAATGTCATTGGTAACAGTGATTGTCAATTGATATATAGCGTAGTAAAAACTACATCTATTGAATCATTAATGTATTTGAGTAGAAAGAAAAAATGTGTATATCTATGATAATTTTTGATATGATCAAATTTGAAAAGTAACCAAAAAATTACTTAAGTACAGTAACGAAGAAAAAATGTAACCAAATACTTTACACCACTCCCTCAAAGTCGTGGGTGGTGAAGTTTTTAACCCGCATTGCTATTAAACCCCACAATTTGTTCCTGCATTAGTTCAATTAAGTTCATATGGAAGTGTCACGATCTTGATGTACATGTAGGTCTCCAGTGGTTTATTGTGATGAGCAGCAATCGATGTGAGGAAAGACAGACCTGGTGAAAAGGATGTTAGGGTGGGAGGGATACGTCTCATATTTATGCAGAAGAGGGCAGACAGCTCTTTGTGATTATGACTAAAGGACACCAATTATGTTGCAACACTACATCTAGTGGATAAGGTCTTGAGGTGTGAATACTTTCTGAAGACACTGGACATCCAGTACACAGTCTGAAACTTTACTTTGTTCCGTTCTACACATCGCTTCAGGATGTTGCCGCAGTGCCCTTTTTTCCCTTTTTGTTCCATTAAAACACGCCCAATCTGACTCACATTCTCTCTCTTTTTCTCCCTCTCTTTCTCTCTCTGCTCTCGCTGCAGACATTTCCATTTCCATACCGTCTCAGGACGTGCATTCCAAAAGTACACAATTACTTTCTCCCCCCTTGCGTGTGGGGGGGGGAAAGGGAGGCTGTTCCTCTGAGGCTTGACGATCCCATCGCATTTCTGCCCTACTTCAACTACACACACACACACACACACACACACACACACACACACACACACACACACACACACACACACACATTACTTACTTACCTTATGAGGACCTCGTGTTGCCATAATTATTAATGCAGCAACACCTGAGTCTAACCAGTGTCCTTATCCTTATCTAATTAGCAGAGGAAAAACTTTTAGTTTTTTTGCTCTTGCAGGTTTTTTTTTTTTTTTTTTGTTTTTTGGTAAAATTTTTAGATTGTAGCAATAAAATATCTTTTTGTCTTTTTGTTAATGGACATAAAGGATAACAATTATGAATGTCCCATCTAAGATTTTACCTCGTCTGATATTCCTGTCTGTGTGGAGATATTTGGGTCCTGCCTTAATATAAACACCTATACACACACTCGGATTACTTACCTTACGAGGACTTTGTGTTTGGCATAATTATTAACACAGCGACAATGAAATCTAACCAGTGTCCTTAAACCTTGTTTTTTGCTCTTGAAGGTTCAGTATTTTTTATATATTTATATCTTTGTGAGCAATAAAATGTCTATTTTCATTTTTAGACAATAAGAATAACGATCATAAAAAACAATCCCTGTCTGATGTCTATATGGGGACATTTGGGTCCTGCCTTGGTATAAAAACCTACACACAAACACACACATACATACATACACACACACACAAATACCCCTCAGGTACGTTTCTCTTACTGTACCCATTCTGCATAAAGAGCGTTTATTCCACAGGGATGGTGAGGAGTCCATGTCTTTTTCAGATGGATTGCTCTCTCTCTCTCTCTCTCTCTCTCTCTCTCTCTCTCTCTCT
>MU593954.1:2569360-2617225 GCA_024362625.1 Silurus asotus
TCTCACACACACACACACACACACACACACACACACACACACACACACACACACACACACACCCATAGCCACAGAGCAATATATGCATTCTTTATCTCCAATACACATAGACATTTTTTTTTTGTCAAGGCGTGTTTTACAAAATTGTAAACACTGCAACACAACACTCCAATTACAACGTTTGTCACGGTGTCTGATAGAGTATGCAGGTGTAAACATTCTGCTCTCCACCAAAAGCGGTAATTAGCTGTGCCTCTGACACGTCCGACCCCTCGGTGAAGTACGTTTCTGCCGCGCTCCCAACACGCCCTCGCCAATTACAAGCCTCCTCGAGACGCCATATTGAATTATGGGAAACAGGACGACTTGAAACCCTGAAAATAAAGGCAGGGATCATAATTAAAATATTTCTGTTTGTTTTGATTTAAAAGTCTGGGATATGTGTTTTATTTTTTAAGTAATCACATTGCACAATTCCCAGTTTGAAAGTGAATATCTTTTGACTTGTAGTTCATGGAATACTGGGAAATGCCAAAGTTAATTAAGTTAATTTTGGAGAAAATTATACCGTATAAGAGAATCGAGGCGAGTGGGATGTAGTGTTTTAAACTAAATGCCTAAATGCTAAGCAGCACTCATTCTTTGATGTTTGTCACATTTTTTTTCTTGCAAGAAACTCGCATAAAGTTTAAAAAAGTTTAAAAAATAACCCCTATTAACTGCTTATTTGCACTTCAAATCAGCGAGGAATAATAATAATGAGATAATGGGAAGCTGATGCGGCTGTGGATTGATTGTATCAGGCAACCAGACGAGTCAAAATCTGCACCTGATCAGATTTGAGATAAGCGACCAGATCTTTTCTTTCATACTGTGTACATCATTTTGGTCTTTTTTATTGTTAGATTTGATATTGCTTTTATAGTTGATTATATTATATTTGATAGCGAAGATATTAATTATGTTCCCTTCTTTAGTCTGCATTCCTGATTTGTGACTGAAAGTGCTTGTGTTTAAATGGGACCCCTTGTCTAGGAGGCGTATTTGGGTGGGGTTGTGTAGTTCTTCAGGTTGGTAATTGTTTAGATCTTATGATAGCAATATGACAAAATTGTAAAAAAATATTTGAAGTTTAATGCGACTATATTGGCAAAAGTATTCACTCAACCATCCAAATAATTGAATTCAGGTGTTCCAATCACTTTCATGGTTACAGATGTATAAAATCAAGCACCTGGGAATGTGGACCGCTTCTACAAACATGTCTGAAAGAATGGGTCGCCCTCAGTAGCTCAGTAAATTCCAGCGTGGTACCGTGACAGTCCGGTCGTAAAGTTTTCTCGCTACTAAATACAGGTGATTCCCACATTGCGAACGTTTGCATTACGGACGTTGGGCGGATTCTGGAGTGACGAATCACGCTTCACTGTCTGGCAATCCAATGGACGAGTCATTGGATTGGACGGTACTCGTCTGACTGCATTGTGCCAAGTTTAAAGTTTGGTGGAGGGGGATTATGATGTGGGTTGTTTTTCAGGAGTTGGGCTCAGCCCCTTAGTTTCAGTGAAAAGACCTCTTAATGCTTCAGCATACCAAGACATTGTGGACAATTTTATTCCCCCAACTTTGTGGGAACAGTTTGGGGACGACTCGTACTTGTTCCAACATGACTGTACACTAGTGCACAAAGCAACGTCCATAAAGACATGGATGAGGAAGTTTGGTGTGGAAGAGTCCTGACCTCACCCTGAAAACCTTTAAGATGAATTAGAGCGGAGACTGCGATCCAGGCCTCTCGTCCAACATCAGTGTCTGACCTCACTAATGCGCTTCTGAAGGAACGGTAAAAAAAAGTCTTTCATTTTCTTTCTTGGTGGTTCAAAGCCCAATATTAGATCTTTTTTCTTTCCTTTTTATCAAAATCGCCAGACACTGAATCAGAGTGCACTGATTAGTCTCATCTTCTTATCGCTCGTTTCATTTAGCTCCGCCCTCCACTCGCAAAAACGTTGCTCGTCTATGCCCTCGCTGCCACATACATCTTTACTGTACAGTTTATACAGTTCGGTAGTGTAAATTGCAAATTGTTCGATTATTAACAACCCAATTGTTTGAGACTCCGGGGTAGGCTAGGCCTATCGCAACGCATATCCAATCTAAATCCTGGACTACCTGTATATGGATATAACTAGACAGTGGCTCTTAAGGAGCTCAATAAATAATTGAAGATGTCCCCATGAGGTTTTTGCAACCCAGACCCAACTCTTTCACAACCCAGTACTGAGTCAATTGGGGACATCTGGTCCAAACAATTCTAAACATAAAAAAACTGTCAATCTTAACGCCATAAGAATATTAGCATATTTGCGTAATCCTACCATCAATATTTATTTATTTAAATTGCAGAATTTGACTAATATTCTTCTGCTATGCAATGTATTCTGTAGTATTCAGAATATCTTCTAAAAAAATATCTTTTTTTAGAAGATATTCTCCTAACTACATTTTTAAAAGAAACATAACATCTTAAAGGAGTTTATCTCAATAATGCACCACAAAAGCAACCACCAGTTTGTCCAAATGAAACATAATATTTCATGATATTTTTAATCAATAAAATCGATTCCAGCACTCGATAATAGCTGAAAGTCACAAATATACACCACCCCATTTTTTGTTTTCTTGAAGTCCATTATCCATTATATCTTCTATATGTTTTTTTTTACATGATGCCCATAAAATAGACGTACAGTCTCAGAAACTAGACGCTCAAATTGGCTGTCGTGCATGAAAGGTAAGTCTAAATTGTCATTCTGCACTTTAACGTTTAAAAAACGACAGAGAAAAAAAAATCTGCATACAAAACAATAGAGCGAGCGAAGCACCAGACACCAGGATCAACTATCTTTATTTATTACATTTTTTTTCCCCTACAAATTCCCTATGGAGGAAAATGACTGGGGCTCACTAGTTACTGCTGCACCTCTCTCTCTTTCTCTCTGTGTACCGAACTGAGAAGCAGCGAAGCTCTAACAACACCGTGGTACGGCCTGTTAGATTTGGGCATTTGAGACAAGGGTGTTAATTTTTTAAAACAAAGACGTGCCAAGACTTATGAGAAGACACAATCTAATGATGAGCAGGCTCCAAAATAGCACGAGATAATCAATGCTACGTTTTCACACTTTTGCTCTGAATATTCATGAATTAGAGTGGACAAGTTCAGGAAAGTACACACTTCTATTCACAAGTTGACATTTTCTACCAATTTGCGCTTTAATCGGAGAGTTTTAAGCAAAACAACAACAACAACAACACAAAATCGCAGTTCCATTTCTTTCGTTTTTGGGTTTCTAATGCTCAAAACCCTGACAAGCTTCACTTTTAAAAGAGTGATACATCCAACACCTGTTAATTATTCCAGCATGCTGGTGGGAAGTTGGACTTATCGACCCGTTATTACAAACAAACAACAAACTATTTAAAAGGCAAAAAAATACAAGAATTTGTCAGTGAATGAGCGGAAAAAGGTTTTGTGGAAAAAATGACATTTTTGGTTCTAAGAAAATAACTTTTTACAGAAGAGATGTTAGCAACCTGCCTCACCCCCCACAGTCAAACATGGAGGTGGAAGCTTAAAGGTTTGGGTTTTTTATGTAGCAGGGAATGTTGAAACATATTTCCGAGCAAAAGGAACCAATATGGAGACCATTCCGTACTCCAACACCATGCAATTCCAACTGGACTGTGAGTAATTGGAAGCAACTTCAACATACAACAAGACTAAGCATACGTCCAAGCTCTTTATGAGAGCAAACAGTTGTCTGGAGTGATATCTATCATGGAATGATCTGCCCAGTCACTGCACCGAAATCCTACTGAACTGCTCTGGGATGAATTGGATCACAAGGCAAGGAAGAAACCTTCAACTACTGAAGAACACCTTTGGCGTTTTGCAAGAGACACGGCAAATATTTCAGCAGAATGTCTGGAGAAACGAACTGTCCGCATGCCGAGAGTGTGTAAAGCTGTAATTCATGGTCTTGTTGGAAGGTTTACATTCTAGAATTTGCCAATATATTTGTCCCCTGTACAGATGAGATGCTACAAAGAAACCGTTACAAACCCTGAAACTGGAGACTCCTATCCAAATATTGATTAAAAATATTTCACCATACAAAGAACAACTGTTTATTCATGGCCATAAACCACACTGATGGGAAAAAATATATATCTCGTCACTCCTCAGTGTTTATTACAAGCGTCACTACAGACCCCGATCCACTGAGCGACAGGAACATTTCTTTGTTTTATTGTCTTGCCGTAGAATATCCCCATAATGGCTGCTTATCTCCCATAACGGTCCAACATGCACTGAATACGGCTTTAACGAAAGAAACATTTCCGCTCGATTGAACCTCCTCGATTTTCCGTCTCACGTCCTGGTGTGGGAATGTGAGCGAAGGAAAAAATAGCAAGAAATATAAACCTTTCTGTATGTAAATTTCACCATGTCTTCCTTCCGTCTCAGTTTCATTACTTTTCATTTCGAGGCCCCTCCGCCCTAGAGGCAGCTCGGAGACAAAGCAGCTCTGCTTCACACACTTCCTCGACAAAGCCTAATAAAAGTTTTAAGCGAGTGCACTCGGCTTGCTGTGTGGTTTCTCTGAACAAGCGCTCATTTATACATCGCACAGGACGACTCCAGACCACTCGCAGGCAGGTGCATGTCACCGATACGGCGTCTGGGGCGACTCGATATCGCTGTCTCGGCACAGGGAAGCCATGCTGTGAACATTTTTCTGTTTTACAACCGGTCACTTACATAAGAGCTGTAAAGCAGGAGCTGAAGAGACAAAAGTGTACAAAGGAATGTTTCTAAGACTGTGGTAAACGTCTGCTATGTTGTATGTTGTATGGTTTAGAGACATGGCAAAGAGACAGGAGGCGGAGCTGGAGGAGGCAGGAGTCAATCTGGAGTTGAAGATGCTGTGATTTGCATCAGGAGTGATGAAGACAGGAAGACAGGGAAATTCATTTATTAGATGGACCATGCAGGTAGGAAGTTTGGGAGACAAGGTAAGACACAACTGAGATGGTTTGGTGATGTGCAGAGGAAGGACATGGGGTATCCTGAGGAAAAGAAGGAAGGCCAATGAGAAGGTTGGTTTTCTCTGGTCACTACTTTACTCTTTTCTGTTCTATTTTATTCAGTTCTACTCTACAATGTTCAAATTCATTTCAATCCATTATAATTCAAATCTACTCTACCCTGTTCAATTCAATTCACTACAATTTAATTCTACTTTAGATACACGTGGACAGAATATCACCAGTTAGCACCAGAACCTTTTGATAACCAACTCATATATAAATAAATTCACTAAAATTCATTTCACTGCTTGGATACTATCGGAATTTCCTAAGATTATACATTGACAAACAAACACTGTCGAGTCAAGAAGTTTAACACAACTTTTTTCCTTCTCTGGAACCCGTAATGCATTCGCTTCTCCAATGTGTACTAATCATCTATAGTGTAAAGCGTATAGTCTAGAGCTTTCATTCAGAAAAAAAAAACGGGTCATTACTGTGTTTTTAAAACAGATCTCACAATCTAAAATATGTCTGATAAAACATTTGTAAATATACATATATATGTTATAACATTGTCATTTATATGTTATCAAATGCTTGCATGAGAGCACTGGCGTGTTACGGCAGGAGGGAATTCTCAGATGACGCCTGCATTAGGTATGGTTTTTCACTTTCCCTCCGTCTCACACGTCTGGTTCGAGGTCGGGGAGGATATGCTAATCGGCACGTATGTTGAATGTAGTCGAGGGAAAATGCTACATTAATGCAGCGCCGTACCGGGAGAGGAAATCTGGCACTTGATGTAGCCACTGGTGCGATCACTTGAACTGAAAGAACCTGGAGCATTGCAAGATGGAGGGACAGACTGGGTTGGAGAAAATTTTCTGGGACCATGGCTGTGTCTCGATCAGTTTTTGAGCCTTTCACTGCTTGGATACTATCGGAATTTCCTAAGATTATACATTGACAAACAAACACTGTCGAGTCAAGAAGTTTAACACAACTTTTTTCCTTCTCTGGAACGTAATGCATTCGCTTCTTCAATGTGTACTAATCATCTATAGTGTAAAGCGTATAGTCTAGAGCTTTTATTCAGAAAAAAACGGGTCATTACTGTGTTTTTAAAACAGATCTCACAATCTAAAATATGTCTGATAAAACATTTGTAAATATACATATATATGTTATAACATTGTCATTTATATGTTATCAAATGCTTGCATGAGAGCACTGGCGTGTTACGGCAGGAGGGAATTCTCAGATGACGCCTGCATTAGGTATGGTTTTTCACTTTCCCTCCGTCTCACACGTCTGGTTCGAGGTCGGGGAGGATATGCTAATCGGCACGTATGTTGAATGTAGTCGAGGGAAAATGCTACATTAATGCAGCGCCGTACCGGGAGAGGAAATCTGGCACTTGATGTAGCCACTGGTGCGATCACTTGAACTGAAAGAACCTGGAGCATTGCAAGATGGAGGGACAGACTGGGTTGGAGAAAATTTTCTGGGACCATGGCTGTGTCTCGATCAGTTTTTGAGCCTTCTAGTTTGTGGATCAGGATATTGTGTACACTGACTCAGACTCAGTACATATTTGGATAGTGAGGACGCAACAACTGTCGGCATGACCGCATACTTGTCCTGGGAGAGTTTATGATATATACGTTAGCCGTATTCAGAACATAAAATAGGGATAATTATCTAATTTTTTAAGAGCTGGAGAGCTATCCGAGAGCTAGAATGAGGATATTGAGTAAACTAGAAAAAACTGGCAGAGAAGGTGTCCACCATATGTCAAAGTGAGAGACTTTAGCAGTACATATGACCCCAATAAAGGCCCTTGACCCTCAACTGCTCAGTTGTATAAATGAAATATTTTTGCCAAAGATAAGGGCATCTGACTAATGCTGTAAATAGAAATGATTTAAATGCCCCAGGATGATTAAAAGATATATAATAGAAATACATTTATAAAAAAATTGAATAAATATATTGCTGCTGTTTATTAAAGAGTGATACCCTAAATGCACAGATGGAAATCATAATGGACATTTATTAAATGGAGCAAATGGCAGCATTTGGAAATCATAAACTGGAGCAATTCACTTTGTACTGGGAAAAATGGACCACATATGCAACATCTCAACACCTGATTTGATCAAATTTACGATGTAAAAAAAGATCACTCCTTATATGTAAATAATTATTTTCGCTTTCATTTTCAACAAAATGTAATGTGTATATGGTGTAGACTAATACGTACAGGAGCGTACATGTGTATGTGTGTCATATGTAAGTGTATTCGGTTGTATTATGTCTGGCGATGTTTTTTTCTTAGATAAAAAAGTAAGTAAATTAAAAAGAAAAGAGAAAAAAAAAATGAAATGATAAGATGGCCTGTACTCCTGAATACGCCTAAAAGTCTTATTTGTAGACATCAGATGACATTTCTGTTAGTTGTTTAAAATTAGCCATTGTGATTTTAATGGTGTAAACAAAAGCAGGGATAAATGCTAATCTGTATATAGAGACAGTAATACAATGCTGCTGTTATTTCCTTATTTCCTTATCTGCCTTTGCTCCCAATGAGCTAAACAAGTCGTTCATCTATTTATCTATGTTATCAAGTTATCAAGTACACCAGAGGTACAAATTCAACAAGCTAACCGTACTGAATATCTACAAATGTTTGCTGACCTGGTGCCAAAGTGGTTCATTAAACTCGGAGTCAGGAATTAGACCCTGGTTGCTATTGAACATTGATGAAATTTTTTTTTTTTAATGATCTACAGACACTGTATTATTTGAACCTACCAAGACATTCAGTTTGCAAATTTCAGGGAGCTACTTGTTAAGTGGTTAAAACATTGGACTTTGGATCCAAAGGCCATGAGTTCCATTCCTAGCCCCACCATAATGCCACTAATGGGCCCCTTGGAGCAAGGCCCTTAACCCCATAGCTGTTTACCTGTTTGAATGAGATAAATGTAAATCGCACAGCATAAGGGCATCTGCCAAAAGCCATCTATGAAATGCAAGTCAAGTTTAATTCTATAGCACTTGTCACAACAGACATTGTCCCAAAGCAGCTTAATAGAATTTTAAGAGTTAAGGTGAATGGTATGCATGAATCCCTGATGACCAGCCGTGGTGACTGTGGCAAGGAAAAACTCCCTTAGATGTTATGAGGAAGAAACCTTGAGAGGAACCAGACAACATCAACATCAACGATACATGGCATTGCCATTATTCATGGCTTGCCAGACGAACTGCATCACTTCTTGTTATGTTTGTGTAGAAACGACAAGAGTTTCACATATTGAAGCAGGGAGCGCGAGAGCAATTGAGAGTGAGAACCCGAGGGAGAAAATGCCGTTATTATCACTTCCTTCCCTGCAGACAAGCGAAGCAACACTTGGAGAAAGTAAAGAAGGAGCGAAATGAAACAAAATCGGCACGAAAGGCAACGAGAGCGACTAAATGTGTAGCAGAGCGTCACAGTAAACATCTATAGCTGGCGTATGGAGCTGCTAATTGGACAAGTCTTCTTTTGAGGCGCCTTGGGATCGAGAGATTTGTTTATTAGCGCTAGAGCTACCGATTCCCATGAAGAAATGCTAGTTGTAGACATTTACTGTATGAATTCGGTGCCGTATGCTAATGATTGGATCGTGTCTGACCTGTCAGCTTCACGAAGTTACTCTGGGTCAGTGAGGCGCTCTGGGTGTGACCGCGCTGCAGGGTCAGGCTTTTGTTGTAGCCCATTAGCTTGAAATTACAGTCATTTGGACACATTCACACCAACAGATCTCAGCCATTAAATCCTTTGTGTGCGAGTTGCGCTGTTTGCTGAGTCATGGTCATTATTTCATTATTCACCCAGCTTCCAGACCCAAGCAGTGGTCAAGAGAGAAACCTATTACCCAAGTTCTAAGATCGTACGTGGGGACACATAAAACCTGTTTCCTTCTTCTGGGTTTTTTTCTCTCTTTCCTCTATTTCTCTTCCTCTTGTTTCTCCTCGTGACAAGACCTTGTTAACGGCTAGTCATACACAGGTAGCAATTTCCTCTGCAGGTCCCCGCTGGTCCCCGTTCCTTATACAACACCCTGCTGAGGGGGATGATAAATATTAGCCTCTACTCGTTTCACTGCACTGTATTCTTTCTCTTCATTTTTTTTTTTACTAGCACCTTTTCCTGCTGCTCACAGCTAGCGCTTCTGAAGCTAGCTGCCCTGTGAAGGAGCTCACCGAGAAACAGTGAGAGAACCTTTTTTGTTTATAATGCTAGTAATGCTAGCAGGCAAAAGCATCACAAAACTACAGCTGGCTTTGGTTGGGGGGATGTCAAACAATCGAACCTGTTAAGCTTTTTCAAAGATTTGAATGCTATTTCACATTTACATATTTTGAGTTAAGCATATCGTCATTCCTGAAACTGAAATTGGACCAGGATTTAATTAGCTCGTCTGTCACCACGTTGTCAGGATGACGGCAGGTAAGGCAGACGAGGCGAGACACCGATGATGTCTGCCTTGCTGGGTGCTTATTGTTTTTTTTAAAAATAAATCAACCGGTGTTTGTTCAAACACACCATATGAAATCTTTCCATTTTCTTGCACAAGCAAAACCGGGAATATAAATATGGAAAAAATGAATCTCTTAGTGTCTGATATTTGGCCTTGGATTTTATTTTTAGCACTAGCCTGTTCTGCACACTCGCTCACAATAAAGCAAACAATTCTCTCAGCGCAAATGTAACTAAACAGCAGTTCCTTGTTTTGCTACAAGGCTAATGTAGCAAGTAAATAATTGAAATCAATCTCGCCCGAAAAAAAGACAACCCCGGTTTTAAACATTCACGTCCACCGTTACTCTGCATTTATTACACTTTCAATAGTTTCAAAAATACTTTCCGGTAGTGTCTTTTTCAGCTCGGAGGAAAAGTCTTTTAGCTAGGAACATTTAATCCAAATTGCCATTAAATTGCTCCGGAAATGCCCTAACATCTATTTCACAAGGAAAGGGAGATGAATCATGACTTAGCAGACATTAAAACAAATCTTCCTATGCGGAATAATGAAACCCGCAACCGACATGAAGAGTTAATTGGATAGCCTGCAGGCAAATTCACAGATCCTTCAGCGTTCCTGAAGGCTAGGAGAAAAAAAAAAACAACAAAAAAAGACATCTGAAATAATATCAGATGAAATGCAGGGATTGTGGAAAATAGTTTTACAAGTGGTTTAATTAGTGTGTGTGTGTGTGTGTGTGTGTGTTTAAAGCAGAGATTCATTCATTTATCATTTAAAAGGAGGAAAAAATTAATTGTAACAGAAAAACTATTATAAAAGAGAGCGGAGTGTCGATCCTGATACAAACTACTCTAATAAATAATGGTGTATGTTCAGATTTTTGAGACATGGGGTGGTGAATAATTGGGCTGAGTGGGGTGCGATTTCTTATTTAAGAAGGCTTTAATGTCTGAATCTTCACCTTTATCTGTTTAATGCTCGAATGATCAGAATCTGGATTAAGATTGAACCCTGAGGTGGGCATGGCCTAAACTGGAGGAGAAGTAGAAAGACACCTAAAGGATGAAATGCAATCATGTCGATGTGTGAATTCAGTGAACAGTTTCTCAACCTCAGCTCCATCATTCTAGTTCCTAGGCAGGGTCTCAACTATGAAAAAATGGGAACTGCTATAAATAAAATATATATACATATATATTCTTACCGTACTAGCCGTACTACCGCCTTACCGTAATCTATCTATCTATCTATCTATCTATCTATCTATCTATCTATCTATCTATCTATCTATCTATCTATCTATTCGCCTGAACTAAACCACAGTGTTTCTTCCAAAGTTCTAAGGACAGCTATGGTCTTGCTTTCTCCACAAAAACTACATATCCTTCACATTTTTCCCCATGCTGCCACTACTCCAGTCTCAATATAACCTCAACCAGATACCCTATGACCCTGCAAAGTTCTCTCAAAGAAAAAAAACATGCATTTAGGACTTCGTCTGTTACATTTGCGTCCATGTCTAATGTCCAGGAATGTCTTGGTGCAAGAAGAAAAAAAAAAAAAGAAATGGCCACACAGTGACTGCACAGGCTTTCGAGTGCCTACTGCAAGGAATAATAGAGCTCTCAGATATGTGATTTGAGGTCAGGGGTGGAAACATTGGGACTCCGAGGCTTTTATTTCATAGCTTTCAGCTGCCACACCACCAGCCTTTGCCCATCCCATCCCATCATGGACCCCTGGATCCCTCATCATATCCAGACATACACACTGCTAACCACTTTACAGGAATAATATGTTCTTTCTAGTGCAAATAGGCTTCTAGCTTCCTCTGCTTCTAGGGGAACTCACACACACACACACGCACGCGTGCGCGCGGGCAAAGGCACGCACGCATTCTCTCTCTCTCTCTCTCTCTCTCTCTCTCTCTCTCTCTCTCTCTCTCTCTAAGAGCAGTGCAAAGACCAGACACTCACACACTCCGCATCTTCTCAGTGCAAGAGCGCACGAGCAGCCGAGAGAACGAACGAGTGCGCACGAGAGTGTGCGAGTAAGTGTGCGTTTGTGTGTGTGTGTGTGTGTGTGTGTGTGTGTGTGTGTGAGAGAGAGAGAGAGAGAGAGAGAGAGAGAGAGAGAGAGAGAGAGTCGCATGCGTCGAGAAGATCTCAGAGCTCTGCACTGTGTGCATTGTGAAGAAGCAAAAACTTCTCCAGCAGACATCTGTGGTCCTTCCGCTTGCAAACAAGGAGCGACGGAGCGCAAAACGCGCGCGCTGCGAGGCGCTCCTTGGGCTCCTCGGGTTTTTAGAGGTGGAATCAGGAGTGTGTTCCGTGCGAGACCCCGAGGCGCGAGGAGCTCACTGAAACCATCTCAGCTGGTCTACAGAGGAGGAACTTTGCCCTCGAACCTGGCTCGCGACGCCCCCACCATCACCACCACCACCACCGCCACCGAGACGATGGGCGGATTTATCTGCACGCGCTGAGGATTTCCCCCATTTTTTCATTCTTTCTTTCTTCTCTATTCTTTTTTTTTTATTTTTTATTTTTTGGATGAACGTGAACGGAACGTTTATACCAGAGCGTCCTGAAAGCACTGATAGATCAGGTAAGCTTCTAACCTGCATCAGGCACAGGTGGACTTATGGCACATTGATGAATGTGGAAGTGTGGATCTCATTTGGATTTTTCTGTTCTGGACTGACAAGCAGCACTCTGTTTTAGGGTTCTACAATAAAGGCTTCATTTAGAGGTCCGTACTGGGCTTCTTTGCTTTATCCCTGTGGGGCAGGACTATGGAGAACCTTAAAACTAGAATTCATTAACAAACCCGAAAGCTATGGAGAATCCTAAAACTAGAGCCCTTTTCAAGACATTATATAATGCAGTGAACATTTAGGACCATACGATTAAAATAGTTTGAGACATTATATATTGCAGTGACCATGTCGAACACTAAACCTCAAACCATTGAAGACATTTCAGAATGCAATGACCACAAATCTAGAACTCTTTGAGACATTATAGAATGCAGGTACCACGTACAACCCTAAAACTAGAACCTTTCGAAACAGTACAGAATGCAATGATCACGTAGAACCCCCAAAACTAGACCCCTTTTAGAGCGAACAAAGTGACCACAAGGAACTAGAACCTTTTGAGACATTATAGAATGCAGGGACAATACAGAAACCTAAAAGTAAAAGCGATTGAGACGTAATAGAACACAACATAGAACACTTAATCTAGAACCATTTGAGACATGAGGTAATGAGCATGTAGAAAACTAAAATTAGAACCCTTACAAAAACACAATAACCATGTAGAACCTTAAAGTACCATTTGGGACATGAAAGAATGCAATGATCGCATAGAACCATAAATCTAGAACCCTTCGAGACATAGAGAAATCCAATGGCCATGTAGAACCATAATTCTAGACCCCTTTTAGACATTACAGCATGCAATGACCACAAATTGACATTAATCTACAAGCCTTTGAGACATTAAAGAACACAATCCAAAACACAGAACTCTAAATCTAGAACACCGTGAGGCATTACAGAATATGATGACCATGTAGAGCCATAAAACCAGAACCCTTTAAAACTATACAGAATGTAATTACTATGTAGAACCATTGAAGACCACATAGAACCCCTTAACTTAATAACAATATAGAATGCAATGACAATGTAGAACACTAAAACTAGAACCTATTAGGACTAAATACCAAAGAAGAAATACAGACCCCCTTAAGTGTTAATAAGCCTAAAACTAGAACCTTCTAACACGATATGGAACCCAATATATATATAGAAAACATAATAGAACTCACAGAATATGTAAAATCATTTAAGACGCAGTTTAAGAATAAAACTAGAAACTTTTACCTTGTCTAATTCTTTGTGAAAACATAGAACCAAAAGACTATAGAATCAAAACTGTGTAGACCCCTAACTCATACCCCTTTTATTTTAAGAAAAAGTAGGACCTTTTTTTATCTATCTTTATCTATCTATCTATCTATCTATCTATCTATCTATCTATCTATCTATCTATCTATCTATCTATCTATCTATCTAAAAGAGATGCCGTTATGAACACTGTGAAGTTCCTTATGGCGCAAACCTGCGTTTGGCGCACGCGGTGTGTGTGTGCGCGCAATTAACACATTAACACCAATGAATGTTTGCATGCATATCTGAAGCAATGCAATGGCAAGCATTCGAGTGCGCGTGTGCATAAATATGTGTGCGTGTATGCGCATGTGTGTATATGCGCGCGTGTGTGTTAAAATTAATGTCAGGCCTTTTTTTGCATACACGTCTGGTGCGCAATGGCAAGGGTTTAAGTGCGTATGTGTATCTGCGTGTGTGTGTGTGTGTGTGTGTGAGAAAGAGAGAGAGAGAGAGACAGACACCCCGCGCACGTGGTGTCTCCGAGCGCGCAAGAAGTAAGCGGTAAGCGCGCGTTCCGAATGGAGGTGGTGCGTAGTGATGATGGGGATGGAGCGATACATGATAGCGACACGAGCTGATGGTGTTTCGTGCTTTTCTCAGATTTGACTGGACTGGGACACATTTAGGTTTTAGTGGCTGTGATGTGAAATCCAGGACTGTAATCCAGGCGAAATGAGCAGTAAATAACCCAAGCCGGCGCGCACTGGGTGGATGAGGTCTAATTCCGCTCAGCTGAGTCTCATTCATTCACCAGAGACCCAAATCTAAAGGTAGGAGTCTCTCTCTCTCTCTCTCTCTCTCTCTCTCTCTCTCTCTCTCTCTCTCTCTCTCTCTCTCTCTCACTAATAGATCACACATAAAAATGAATGATAAACCTATACAGACGCCAGACGCAGTTCAGGTCTCCTGTTTGGTTCCTGTTGTTGTGGAAAGAGGAATAAAATAAGGAAAGGGAAAGTGTTTGTTTATTCATTTCTCTCCCCAGGCGCTTCCGACATGGCGCTTTGCCAGAGAGAAACTGGTTGGGGAAGCGGTTCACGTTTCCGCAGTGTCTCTGGGGGATTATTAGGGATTTAGTGCAGGGATCGAGGATTACAATACCATTTAATAAACATGTGATACTTTTGAATATTCATGAGCTGACATTCTGGTGTGACTAACCAGGGATTAAACGGTAACTGAATAGTGACTGACCGGGGAATAACCAGTAACTAACCAGTGACTATCTAGTGATCAGTGACTGAACAGAGACTGAATAATGACTAACCATTTACTGACCAGTGATTAAGAAGTGACTATTCAGTGCTACTAGTTAATAACCAGTGACTATTCAGTTAGTGACCAGTCACTAACCCGTCACTATTCAGGAAATAACCAGTAGCAAAACACTGACTGACCAGTGATTAAGAAGTGAATATCCAGCGACTGACCAGTGGCTAACTAGTTAATAACCAGTGACTTTTCAGTTAGTGACCAGAGACTAACCAGTCACTATCCATGGATTAACCAGTAGCTAAACACTGACTGACCAGTGACTGACCAGTGACTAACCAGGGACTAGCAACAACACACTACTCTTCTCCATTCAGTAATAAATCATACCAAAGTATACAAAATTCCCATTACACACTTCAAAGTTGTTGTGCAAGCGGAGTGCAGTATTCGTTGTATAGCAGCACGGTCTTTGCTTTACGCTGCTTATACCTCAGAAATTTCCACATGATTGGAAAGATTGAGTTATTAACGTATGAAGCATAAGACTTTGAACAGTTTTCGTTAATTGTGGAACGTCTGCATGATGAGTGTGTCATCCCTTCACCAGCGTGGCTTTCACACTTGTGCTCACTTTCTCCAGAAACCAGAACTTTTGACGGTCAGAAAAAAACACTTGAGGCTCCACCCATAAAACGTTCAACAGACGTCTCCTAAAAACCATCATCACATCTGTTTTTATTATCAGGTCCATCTTTATGAGCAGTTACTATAAAAATAATAGCACTATGAGAGCGAGTAATGTCATAAACAACCTGTCATTGATGCTACACCCCAAAGTTCTACATCTATAAGTAGTGTAATGCACATACTGGCCAATCAGATTTGAGCATTCAGCTGTATATTTATATACCATGAATTAATGAATCGTTTCATATTTATGCATTTTAGATTCAGTGTAACGTATGGTAAAATCACACAGGATTGATTCATGTCCTCGTTTGAGTTGATATCAGACAAGGAAATGCTCTCAAGTGAGGAGACACACACTTCTCACATGACTTCTGAGGTTTGAATACTGATCCATGCATTTCCAGCATTATGAGCCCAAATCAACATATGAACATACTGATCCGAACACGACTACAGTACTTAAAATAAACTGGAAATAGGTTGCGGAAAAGTTTCGTACTTTTTTACGGTTGGTGCAACTAGCACGATGGAACATTCTAGAAAATTAAATCTCGAAGCGGCTTGTTCTTTTCAGGTCAGTATCCCCAACCTGTCGACCCACCTAGCTGACCTGACAATCCAAACTCTGCAACCGAGTTGTAAAAATAACCCAGCACTTCTTTAGACTGTACTATCCAAGATGCAGAATTTTCTAGAACAGTATTGATTTCCTCTTGTCTCAGGCCCCCAGTTGTTACCTCACGTTTTTTTCCCTGACCCTCGAAGTTATGAGGAAAAAATCTCCTCAGTGTCAGTGATGAAGTTCAACCTAATCAAACCGCTTGTCTGAAAGAGTTCGGCTTGCGACTCGAGGGCCATGTTTGAGGAAATGTAGAGCTCATTTACCGAGCTAATCCAGGTGCTAATCAATACGCTGCTGTTACCTGTAAATAGGACTTAATAAACACAGGCTTAAAGCTAGCAGGGATCCAGAAAGCTGTGTGTCAGAAAGAAAAAGCAACGAATGATTAGGAAACAGTCACAGGTTTATATGTGGATTATAAAGGTTGCAGAGTTTTCTTTCAGAAATGAAACCAGAACTTTAGCATTTTTCTCGTAGCTTTTTTTCAGTTATTTCTCTTTTTCTTGTGCTGTCCAAATCTTATTTACTCGCGGTCTGACTTGAAAAAGAATAGCGTTCGTATCTAACCACACAAACTACATGATTTTCTTCCTTCTTTTTCCTCAGCCTGTTTCCTGCCATGTCGTGGTTTCTCTGTTTGTGGATAGCCGTAAGCTGCCTCGTGCTCTGCCAGGCCACTCTGTACGAGACCATCCAGCAGCACCACGTGCCTCGACCCGGCCGCAACGCCATCCAGATCCTCGGTGAGTCACGCCCTCGGCTCCTCTTTTGTGGCCGTCCATCTTTTTCCCGCTGGATCGGTTTCATTAGACGTTGCCTTCACGGGCTTCCTCGATGCGCGTCCTCTATACTCTGCCCCAGTGCCTCCCTGCTGAGCAAATCAGCAGCCTGGTTTGAGGTGTATTATAGGAGCTGCTGAGTAGTTTTCTTCCAGAGTTGATGTGTTTGGGGTGTTCATCAGGCCTTTTCTGGTCTGCATTGCTGATGTTTCTTCAAGGTAGCAATGCGTTCTCGCACTGGGAATTTCAATCCATTTGTATATAGCTGCAATAAGAGGTGAAAAGAAAATGTGCGGAAATGTGCGAAAATGTCAAATTATTTATATGATTAGTTAATGCACATAAACATTTTTCTAAATAAGTTTACGTCGGTTATCAACAATTCCTCCCTGACGTGCTACTTTATATTTAATTAGCACTAGCGACTCCCTAGCTCGCTCGCTAGCTCGCGTCAGCGCCCGCCCGCGGTGTTGAGGCCAGATGTGTGCTGTTTGTTCCAAATCGATGAGAAATGTAGCGCTATGTTATGTAAATGGAGACGCGCACCACTGTTTATGCAAGGCGTGAATCATCCTAGCATGACCTTGCGCGAGTGAACGCTGTGGGAACGTGGCGACAAACGGCTTGGAAAGAAATCGGAGTCTGTTTTATGTTGAACGTTGTGCAGTTCGTGGTCGGTGGCTGGAAAGAAAGCGGTTTCACGTATATAGACAGCACGCGTTACCAGATACACAGGGATGAGCAGTCGAGTACTGAATATTACAGTAATAGAGTAGAGTAGAGCAAAGTACGATACAAAGCAGTACAGAATAATTTACAGTAATCCGATTTGCGGTATGATACGATGTAATACAGTGCAACTCTTAATGTGCGATTCAACAATGTGAAATAGATTAATGTACTACAACATCCAACAAATTTCAGGAAACTGCCTGGAAAACTTTCTACAGGAACTTCCTCTGGGTAATGTTTAGAAATATTCCAAGTTGGAAACTTAAAGGGGAAATTTAAATGAACTTTTTTTTGTTTGATTGTCTGAATGTTTGTATAATTTTGTTGCACAATTGTTAACACACAGCACAAGAATGTGTTAAACATACATTTATGTAATATTTATATAATCTTCTTGAATAATCACCAAAATTGAAATTATTTTTGCATTATTTTGTGTGCAGGATTCAAGAAATGATGTGTTTTATGTGACTGAGGAATGCACAGTGCATGTAGGGGGCGTGGCCTCAGTACTCCAAGTGTGATGTATGCCTGTGATTGAATGTGCAGGTAGAAATTCAACTGGAATTATATTATATGAAATATATTCAATCTGGTTTTAAGCAACATTATTGCACCAGATTTGTTTTTTCAAATACATTTAAGGCTAATTTTGAATTTAGTAAATTCCCAGTTTATTCCCATTAATTCCTGTTCATTTTTATATTTTTCCATTAATTCCCGTGGAAGGTGTGCAGTCCTGAAACTTTCTGGGAATTTTGCAACCCTAAATATATTACAGTGCAATACTCAGTGGTGAAGGCCTCAAGCTGCTGATGGGAAGGTCACGCAAGGTTCAAATCCCACCCGAGGTGTCTCTTGTGCGAGGCTTTGATGCTTAACCTTTGATAAACCTTTCACATCTGTAACTTCTGGAAACATCTTCCATATGTAAATCTGATACAGCGTGCTACCGTCTGATACACGGTGTTACAGTAGAATACGAACTCATGCAATATGATATTGATAAGATATAATGCGATACAGTCTTAAGGTTACGGATTACGCTCGTGTCTGTTGAGTGTATTAAATCGGTCTGAGCGAATCACATGCGGCTGTGCCTCGTCTGCTAATCATGAAGCTGTCCGCTCTAGTTCATTGTGCCGGGTTTCGTTATAATTCGCTCTGTAAGCTCAATAGGAAATGTATAATCGCACTACGTCTCAGTATGTAATCGACTCTGACTGTGTGTGTTACTGTGATTACAGCAGTTTATACGGCGACAGTTTTTTAAACTGGCCTGCGTGCTGAACGATTTGAATGCACACCTTCCAGCCAATCAGAATCCGGTATTCAAACTGACGGTCGTATACAGTACATTAAACTGATACGATATATTAGAATACAGTATGATAAAATACAGGACAGTGCTATACAACACAATGGAGTGCGTTAGGATTGAACACACAATACAATATGACCCAAGTAAATTACAATACAACACTATATGATGTAATACAGTACTATATGGTGTGGTACACAGCTACACTATTCTATACACTATATAAACAAAAGTTTTGGGACACATGACTTTTCCACCAATAGATGGTCCTTCCTCAAACCGTGCCCACCAACTTGGAGCCACAGAATTATACAGGATTACATACAATTGTCCTTATCCCTCCAACCCGGAGACTTGTTTGAGCATGATAAAGCCCCTGTGTATAAATCCAGCTCTCTGAATATATGCTTTAGAAGGGTTGGTGTGGAAAATCTCCTGCTATAGATGAGCTACAGCTCCTCACCTCACCTACATCAGTACCTGACTTTACTAACACCTTCGTGGCTGAATGAATCTCCACAAACACACTCTAAAATCTGGTGGAACATCTTCCCAGAAGAGTGGAGCTTCTTATAATAGTAAACGAAGGATTGAATGCGGAACAGGATTTTCAGAAAGCACATACTGAGTGTATGGAGTGGTGTCCACACACTTTTATTATTATAGTGTGTTTTATAAGGTACAAAACATGGCAATATCCCTCTTACTTCCATTCTATTTAGTTTCCTGCTGTGAAATACATGATTGAGTTCATAATAGGTGAATCTGTCACCATGACTGTAGTACGGTGGTACTGATGATATAGAACGTGTGCTTCACAAGGGATCTATGAATGATGCGAAATCTTCTGGAGTCAGCCGTTTAGCAAATTAGAGTCGAGTAGTGGATTAATTTAGCAAATAATAACGAAACTGTGCGTCAAATAGAAATCTCTAAGTCTCCACTAGTTACGCTGACACGCTGCTGTCAATCCTGCTACTTCCTGACACGTCTAAACAGACAGAAAATAGAATTGTGGTTGCTTTTAGTTATAATGAAATTCTAGTCATTGATACATTTTTATGCAGTTGGGAAATGCCAGGGTCTTAACGCTCTCCCCATCCACCGGCCAGGCTCTAAAATCCTCTCCCACACTTAGCGAACATCGTGATGTAGTTACTCAGCGAAACACTGTAAGGTGTATAATGAGCCGGGAGATGATCTGTTTTAACCACGAACACTTTCACACAGATGTCACCACAGCATGGCTCATTAGGCTTACGGACCGGCACGTACGCTTTACATTTCACTCCGATTAGCGTCAATTTTACAACTCGCGAAGCAGCTCGGAGAAAGTTTCTGCGAGCCGTGGCTTTTGCCGACTGCAATCGATTACACGCCCGATTGCGCTCGAAGATTTCAGAGTCGGGGCCGGACGATGTTACGCCAAACGAACTCGTGAACGTTCGTATGTTTTTCAGAAATGTCAAATAATAAAAACTTTACAATATAATTAAAGTTATTAACATCGGTTGAAAAGATAGCAGTACTGTTTAGGCAAGAATTGTGAATGTGTCTTCGAAATAATATGAGCTGTGTGTGTGTGTGTGTGTGTGTGTGTGTGTGTGTGTGTGTGTGTGTGTGTGTGTGTGTGTGTGTGTGTGGATTCAATGCAGTATGACGCAATGGAAAAAACGATGCTCTGCAGTTCAACAGGGAATAGATAGTATTTTTTATTTCTGTGGTTCTGAAGGACAGCAAATCATCAAGCACCTTCTGACTTCTAACACATGGACCTTTCACACAAAAAAATTAAAAGAAATTATAAGAAATGGTGGGAGGTGGTCTTTGGATCGGAAGGTCACAGGTTTAAATCTCTCCACCAACATGCTGCCACTGCTGGGCCCTTGGGCAAGGCCCTCAACCCTTCTCTGTTCAGTTGTAAATGGCTCTGGATAAGGGCATCTGCCAAATGCTGTAAATGTAAAAACCAGATGGTCTTTTCCTGTTTTGTATCCAGGAAGTTACAGCTCTACCTCTGCCATGTTAATCTGTATCCTATGTGATTCTCAGGACACGCCCTGGTCTCTGTATGCGTCCTATTCACGCAGCAGCAGCAATGCTGAGAGAACGCGCTCGAGAAACAGTTTAGCGACGAGAAATCGACCTACATATTGGTCACGAATTATCAATTAAGGAATTAATTATATGTTAATTAATCGATTTTTACAGGTGCAAATATGTTAAAAACGGTGCATATTGATACAAAAAACAATCATCCAATGCACACATTCAGAAAGGCCCGGATTCCCAGAGCTGCTTCTCTAATCGCAGAAAACGCCGCAATGGAACACTGCGTCACCCTTTTAATGGAGTCTCGAAACCATAACTTTAGTGGTGCGGAACAAGCCAGAGTGGTTTATTGGCCGGGAAGATGAATCGCTGTGCTCTCGTTTTTATATTTCTATCAGCTCCTTATGTGTGTACTGTGAAAATGCTGTTTTAAATACTATGAGGTTTCCCCAACAACCAAATACACACACACACACACACACACACACACACACACACACACACATACACACACACAAATACAAATACAAGCACACCAAAAATGGTTGCATGTAACAGTTCAAGATGTTTATTCATTCATTCAACCATTCATTCATTTGTTTATGTATTTTTTGATTTGTTCATTAATTCCTAATTCTTGCACCACTGCATCTCTGATTACAACGTTCTTCCTTTGTTCCTTTTTTCTTTCCACAACACACAAAAAAAACTTTTTCATTGTTGAAGTGCGTTCCACTAAGAGCATTAAGATAACGATATGATGTGATATTCATTGAGAGAAATTGCTCGGGTTTCAGCTCCTGCGGTTTTGGGGGCACTTTGCGTTACCCCCTAACTGGAGTTTTTTTTGTCTTATCGCAGTTTAAGTACTTCTACTGTGGCTCTGCAGACAAAACACAACACAGAACGACAATATAATTACAAATATTGCATTACAAAACCGAAAAGAACAATATAGTTGGATATAAGGAGGCTTCCTAATGAGATTATTAGCGCACTTGGCGGCTAACACGCCAGTTTTCTTTGTATACTTATTATTTTCGAATATTCAGGTGTTTGTGCTGTAAAATTAGACCATGATTAAACAAGAACTTTAAGAAAAACTACTAAAATTATACAGTGTTGAGGAACTTGTGGGGAGTTTCGAAAAAACATTTATTCATTCATTTGTACATTCATTCATTCATTCATTTATTTATTCATGTGTTCATTCACTGATCTTCTTTGTCCTGCTTACAGCTGCACCATTTCAATAAGGAGAACATGTCCTGCCTCTACACAAGAAATGGCAATATAATAAAAAATATTTTAAAAAGTATATAATTACAAATACTGCATTACAAAAAAACTGGAAAAAAAAACAATATCTATATAAAAGTATAATTAAAGTTTAAGATCAGATTATTAGTGCATTTGGTGAGTGAAACTTTTTTTTGTATACGGATTCTTTTCTTCTATTTATGGTGTAAAATTAGACTATGAGCTAACAGAAGTCTCATTTTAAGCGAAAAACTAAAATATACAGAGTTGAAAAACTTTTCCGAGAGCACATGTGTATGTTCGTGTATGTGTGTGTGGATCCAAATGAGTCGCGGTGACAAAGAAAGAGCGTGACCCAGAGAACGCTAACGTTCTGGCAAATTATGCGTCGGATTTCGCGAAAAAGAAAGGATTCGTCCCTCCCGAGAAATCACGCTGAGATCCCCATCACGTGCGAAGAACGTTTTTTCCAGAGGTGAGGAAAGGAAGGCGTGTGTCGATGGCATGATGTCTTGTGGATAAAAATAAGTGCAACCAGCTTCCCACACCAACCAAATGCTCTCTCTCTATCTCTCTCTCTCTCTCTCTCTCTCTCTCTCTCTTTCACTCTATCCTTCTTTCTCTCTCTTACATTCCCTCGCTCTTAGATTATAGTCGACTTAATGTCTTTGACAGAAAACAAACCCGCAAGCCAAGAGCTTTGCTTGCGTCCCCGGTCTCCTCTTAAAAAAACGATCAACCGCAGAGTTTACACACGAGCGTGAGCACACACACACACACACACACACACACACACACACACACACACACACATCTAAACTGTACACAGGATGCCATATCAAACGAGCAGGTTTCCTCAAATGCATCGATGCATGGGAAGTAACGGATTCGGTTTGTATGAAAGGGTACACATTGGTAAACACCGTTCTCTGCACTCATCCATCCTACAAAACGTTTGCGACACGAAGCGAACTAGTTTACAGTGTGTTACATCAGGCCCTGTGATGAACTGCATGTCATAGCGCATATTGAATGCAGTCTATTCAGAACCTGCATTAGGCTGAGGTCGCGTTACAGAAAAGACGCAGGCAGCCAGGATTGTCCAACCCCAGTATTGTCAAGCTGCCAATCTTGGGCCCCTGAGCAAGGTCCTTAATTCACAGTGTTCCAGGGGCTCTGAGCCCAGCTTCCTAACATTGCTGGGATTTATGAAGGTTTTCGGAAACTTTTTCGAATTTCACTGATCCATTGTCCAATCAATTGGTTTTTTTTGGAATTTTTGACAATTTTATTATTATTATTATTATTATTATTATTAAATTATTCGGCATCGGCCAATTGTGCTGCAAGTAGCGCTACGATTATTAGGCAGGCGCATCTGAAACACCAAACCGTGTGTACAGTCTGCACTTGTGTGAGAGAACGGAAATCTCCCACACCAGCAGGTGGCAGTATTCAAAATCCAAACAGAGAAACTGGAAGAGCTAGAATCGTAAATATATAAAGCTAGCATCGGTTAAACGCCTGCCGCGATCATCGTCTGCTCAGTTTTTTTTATTCGCTAAGCTAAATAGCCAATCGGAGTGATATATTTAGATATGCAGAATCCGTCTGACTAGAGTCAACTGACCTTTGCTGTAATGTACATGTGACAACTGTGTGCCCCCCCGAGCTCATGTATTCGGAAGAAGGCAGACAGCGCTTTCCTCCAGTGATCAGATTAGATTTAACTTTGTCATTGTCCAAGGTACATGTACAGAGCCAATGAAATGCAGTAAATGATGAAGCATAAACAAAAATAAACGCCTTTTCGTGACCGACATCATTACCTCCGTATTAGTCGCCCATAGTTTAAGTGCTGGATATGTGTTTATTACAGCATGGCATCATGTTGATGTACAGTCACAATCCCCCCCTTAAAAACAGAAACGACTCCTTAATACACATCACACGCTCTTTTCCCCCCCATCGATCGCCTCCTGGAACATAAGGTCGCCTCGCACGGAATAAAATCATGTTTTTACTAATGGCCACATTAGGCCCACGAGTTGGACATCGATATCAGAGCGGGCGCTCAGTTGAAAATTACTGATCCTGTTTTCTGGAAATTCGAAAAAACTATGATGAATGTCTGAATTAGAATTGATTTTGTAATTTCAGGGTCATCTCTAGTTTCATTAGGCAGACATCAGGGACAGAAATAGGCAAGAGAGAGAAAGAGAGAGGGTGTGTGGGGTGTGTGTGTGTGTGGGGGGGGCATATTTGAACATGCATTAAATTTTTTTATTTTTTTTGTAATTGTTCATTATGCAATCTGACTCTATTAAAAGCAACGTCCTGAATTAAAAGCGTTTTTTTCCCCGTGCCTAAGTGGGAGTTGAGCCTGATGCGTTATGAATATCTGTCATCACTTATTTAATCATTAAAGCAAACGCACTTATTTCCGCTCCGTATCGGCGTCAGGGACACGGCACGGCTTCGACGGAGCTCAGGCGTAATCTCTGTAGCGTGCGGAATTGTTCAGTCAAACAGTGATGCGATTCGATAAGCCTTCGTGTTTAGACGTGTGTGGTAATGTGTCGATTGTGTTAAAAGCATAAAGTTGCGCAGGTTCGGGGGGTTAAGGGCCGTACTCGGCGCCAGTGCAGGCTTTAAACAATAAGCCTTCAGTCGCTTAAACATTAACATCAAATTCATGGTATGATTTTCACTTTCATTACACGCTCACTTGAATCTCACGACTTGTTCAGGTTGTTCCTGACAAACGGAGCTGTAGTCATCAGTAGATACAGTACACTGTAGCCCCATTTTACAGACGTTCCCTCACTTCCTTAGCTTAGGCAAGGGGGCGTGGCCTAATTATAAAAAAAAAACTTTCCTGGTGTGATTTGGATGATAATAAGCTGATTAAACATTGTATAATATTAAACATTTTATTATTGTTTGTTTCTCAAAGTGAAGTCTGTATGTTTTTGTGTGTTATTCTTACAGTTTTTAGAACAAGACTGGAACTTTGATAAGTGTTTTTTTTCTAACATTTGAAGTTTTCTAGCACCAAAAAGGTTTAATAGGTTCCAATAAGGTTTGGAGACAAAGTGAGAGAAGCATGATTGTGTCAGGATCTTTCAGGCATGCGGCACGCACTTCCGGTTTTGCGGAGCGCACTTCCGGGTGGGCGGCCATCTTGCCCTTTTTCCCGCCCCTCCCGGTATTTAAGGACACCAAAGACTTTAGCTCAGGGCGAGACTATCTCACTGGCTTCCAAAGTCCCTGAGACTGTTCTTGCCACCCTGCCTGATCTGGTTCCTGCTCCTGCTCCTAACCCCTGTTCTACTTTGCTTCTGGTTTGGACTATTTATTTAGTTTATGTTTCTGCGCTGCTCTTCCTCGTTCTGTTTGCTGGTTTTTGGACTGTTTTGCCCTGTTGCTCAGTTGCCTTTGAATTAAACCCTTTTTTCTCCTTACCCTGTCGCATCCTGCATTCGGGTCCTCACTCACCCAGTCACACCGTGACTCTGACAGATTGAGATGGTTTAGACATGTGCAGAGGAGGGATGAAGCCACCAGGCAAGAAGAAAAGAGGAAGGCCAAGGTGGAAGGTTATGGATGTGCTGACGGAAGACACACAGGTGTTTGATTTGAGAGAGGCAGATGTAGAGGACAGGGTGGTACGGAGATGGATGGCCCCTAACGGAGCAGCTGAAAAGCAGAAGGTTTTAGGAAATAAATCTTCACGAATCAACTGTTTTTTGGCTTTTTACCAGTATGTGTCCTGTTGTTGAGGACTAGTGCCTCATTGAGCTTATGTTCACTATTAGCCAAATACTCAAGTACTGTTTAAATCAGATACTCAAAGACTTTTACTCAAGTCATATTGAGTAACTTGAGATTTAAGTTTAGCAGTAAGGTATCTTTACTTTTACTCGAGCATGATTTTCAGGTTCTCCTGACAGTCCTGGTTTGCACATTCCTGGTTGTAAAAACAGTCCAGTTTTGTGTAAGTTCTCCAACAGCGTCCCAGAGCGTTCCTGTCCATGAAGCTCGTGACACTTTTCGTGTCACTGCGGCAGCTTTGGAGTGGAGCGTGCGCGATAATTTAGGCCTGCAGTTCGCGCGGTTCTAAACTCATTGGCTAAATTGATTTTGTTTGACTACACGGCCTCATTTCAGGATCCACTGGAGAATGAAATCAGGGGAAACGTTTAACCGTAGCGATGCAGGATTGAATTCTGTGAAAGCCTGGGTTATGTACCAGGAATTCAGATGGACCAAAGGAAATCTAATTAGAGAAGCTGGCAGAAGCGGAGTGTAGCTCGAGCGCAAAGACCGAGATCGCCTCGATCGAGCGCAACCGCACGTTTATTTTCCGCACATCCAGCACGTAGACTGTCTGTGTGTCCTTTCAGCTCTCTGGAATACCTTTTTCACTTCGCTCTCTCGCTCTCTCTTTTCGCCGTCACTGCCGAGGATGGAGTTGAGTAACGAGAGTCGCTCGGCTGCTCCATCACCTGCCCGGGCACCGGTTCCGCTTGGCTGATATCCCATGAGTCCATGCGGCCCGGCCTCCCTAGCGCCCGGCACTCAGCCGAGATTGATGGCGCTCCGATTCCAGGCAGCCAATTCCGGTCTCTCAAGAAATAATCCACTACATTGACGGATGAGCCGAATGTGACATGACACAATGCTGGCCAGCAGTGGCACCTATTTCTTTCTACACACACACCCGGAATGTCTGACGGTATGGCTATAATTTGGCCTGGGTCAGGTGTAAGAGTGTGAGAGCCGCAAGACTTTTTTGACGACAGTTCCCTCTCTCTCTCTCTCTCTCTCTCTCTCTCTCTCTCAAGCTCAGTGTGTTATTTCTGTAGCCTAGAAATAATCCTTTTAAATCTCTGCAACAGCAACACTCACGAATCAGTTTATGTTGAAGTCATACATTCTGTGGGGTTTTTTTTAATATCAGAAAATCCACCCACCTGACACTTGCAGTTGCACAGTGGCCTCACGATTTGCCGTGGCAGTTTCAGACTTTCCCAACTGGAATCCTGGGTCAGGAACTCTTCTAGAATTCGAACTTCTGGTCGAACTTTTATCGCTGAGACACACTCTTCATAAACAGCAGATTGTTAGAAATTGGTTAGGTTTATACTTCTGTAGCAGTGGTGAACAGTGTGGAAGTAAATACAAATCGTTCCTGTATTTAAGTAACTAAAGTGTTTCTGTTTGGCGAGACTTTAATTTTAACTTAAATATTGTACTTTTTACTCAACTACATTTGGTGAAATCAGTCGTTTCTTTATATTTACGAGGATAAAAACGTAACTGGTCAAACACTCAGCGATCCACCAATCAGGGTCGAGCACACGCTCTGTGACCTCATGATCATTTTAATTAAAAAAGAATTAGCATTTGACTCATAATTCTTATTCAGTTTATTAAGCAACAAAAATGATAATAGGAAGATTATAGCCATAATAAATCATAGTTCTTTGGATACTTAAGTACATTTAAATGCAAATATTTTACTTTTACTTAAGTGAAAGTTTAAAGGTTAACTCTTAAAACCGTTATGAAATGATTGTTTTTCAATATAAAGAAAGCTATTCATTTTATTTCTGGAAGTATAAGTGATTATTTTACAGTGAAGCTTCTTTCATGTCATGGGATGTTTCACAAGATGATGTTATTTGGTTAAGATGATGTTCTCATGATGTGACACGTTTTCCCTTTAACAGCTCAGATTTGTGTTAAAGCTAGGTTTAACTTCTAGCGTTTGTTTCTCGAAAAAAAAAAAAAAAAAAAACAGAGGAGCATTTAGGCAGCATGAAAGTTTTAACTACTATAAATTTTTTTAATTTTTTTTACACATCCATTGTCCTTAGCCATAGAGTACAGTTTTAGTATCTTTTTCTTATTGGTATCATGGCTAGCGATCGTTTCCTAGCATTTAAAGCCATTTCCTGTGATTTTATCTCCTCTTTATTGTAAGAAGAAGGCTATACAATACAGTACACCCTGCTCATATTTATCAGGTATTAAAGCAACCAGCGTCTGAACCCCTGAGACTCCTCGTCCATTAGCAAAGTCGAGGTTAGCTTCCAGACCATGTTCTCGTTTTTCTCTACTCCGTATCCCGGGGCACTTTTTGACCTCGAAGGCTTCGGTCTGAAGTTGATTTATTTTGTGCTTCATCTGCATTCAAAAGCGCATATCAGTAAACACACATCAGTAAGAACTCGCCACCAACCTGGACTGCAATTTCGGCGCCGCAACATTTAAGCGACCCGAATGACCTCGAGGTGTGTATAGCGCTTCACTGCTGCTGTGAAGACACAAGTGAAGAACATCTTTATTTCTTTTTCGGATGCTCATTGTAAACTGGGGCATCTGTTGCAAGGGCAGGAGTGTTTTATGTCTGGACACATATGCTAATAAACTTATATGTAATATTTAACCTTCCTACACTGGTACTATATTTTTTTGTAATAAAAATGTTCAAACAGAAATGCGTGCTGCATTAATAATTCAATAAGTGCCCATATAAATTAATTTGCGTTAGCGCATTTATTTTGACAACCTTAATATACAGCTGTATATATCATATATGCATATTTATCTGAAATGCAGCAAATGCATATATGATATATATCAGTGCAAGCCATTAGGGTCAGCAAAGCCTATAGATGCAGAATCACTGACTTCATGACTGTCCATGAATATGAATGAAATTATTCCCAATACTTTGTTGTTATAGCTTTTCTCTTGGCTGTGCTGTTTCAGGGCCCTTTAGCTTCCAATACACAAGAAGGAAGCTGTTGTTTTAGCCAATCAGATTTCCAATTGGCCACACCAAGGCCATCTAGCAGGCGTACAATAATGTCAACATTTTCGCACTAGTCCGAGCTTAAATATATCCGTGTGGATTTATTAGCTTTTTTTGTTCATTGCACGATAGCTGATAGAGGTGAAGAAATGGATTTGGTTGCAGATACACTTACAAGGACATGTGCAGTGTTTATTGTTGTGAATTTATGAGTGTGTGTTGATTATAATACAGGTGTATAGCTTTTCATGGTTTCTGTGTGTGTGTGTGTGTGTGTGTGTGTGGGTGTGTGGGTGGGGGGGAGGGACAGAGTGTTAGAATTTCAGTCAGAAACGCATTCGCTAGAGGTGTTTGTATTTCTTTTCACTCCTACAGCCGTCGCAGAGCAGTAATGTGTTTTCGCCCGAGCGTGTGTTATTAGTCGGCGTGCTGCGGGCCACGCTGTGCCGTGTTTGCTGAAGCCAGGCGGCCATGTTTGGGTGTCGTTATGCTTTGCAGAGGCTCTAAGGGAGGAACAGGAACAGAGGGTGTGAGGCGACGTCTGCTTTCATTCAGCCTTCAGGAAAATGAAATGAAGAATAAAAAGGTCTGTGTGGCGTGTACGGTATCGAGTGAGAGGAGAAAAAAAAGAGTTTGTTTTATCCAAAGTGTGTGTGTGTGTGTGTGTGTGGCAAGATCTGTTTTGCTTTGCTTATAGCCTCGACCTCTAACCATTGTGTTAACACTTTCAGGACCCTGAAGAACCCAGTTAGCTGTACATTTTACACCTTGGCCTTCAGTGGAACAAATTCAACACTCGATTCCATCGTTTTGACGCCACGTTGTGTAGAAACCATCAATATTAGAGATAAACGCAGTATATATATAAAACAGTTAATAAACACACTGAAAACACTGTTTTGAACTGTTTTGGTCGACTTTTTTATAGGTATCTGCAACCAAATCCTTTCGTCAGTTGTTGTGGAATGGAAAAAAAACAGCTAATAAATCCACACAAATATATTTAAGATGCTAAAGATTTGGTGTGAGAGCTCTGATTAGTGCGCTCTCTGAGTGTCCAATCAAAAGACATGAAAATGCTGATGTGATTGGACGCCTTCTAGATGGCCTCTAAGTCAGCAAGACGCACTCTGATTGGTTAAAGCAGCAGCTTCAGGCAACATGGATTTGAATCTATCAAGAGCCTGCGCTGTTCGTTTCTGCAGGCCACGCGGCAATACGTGATGTGACACTGGAATCTGATTGGATAGAAAGGATCTGGATGGATGGATGCATGGACAGACAGACAGACAGACAGACAGACAGACAGACAGATAGATAGATAGATAGATAGATTGATTGATTGATCTTGTGCTGTAGCTAGCAGCAAAGAGCATTGCTAATTAATTTGAATCTCATTAATATTCAAATCCATTCATACAAATCTTTTAATGAAAAAGTCCTCAGATGCATTTTTTTATTTGAGAACTATTTCTACACGGAGTTTCTGTGCGTGCGCATGAGAGAGAGAGAGAGAGAGAGAGAGAGAGAGAGAGAGTTGCCTGTGCGTATTAGCTAATCAGTTGTGCACTGGTGACGTTGTTCCAGTACACAGCGTGTTTGTGTGTGTATGTGTGTGTGCTTCATGCTTTTATTGCTATACAGCTAATTTCTCGTTGGCAGACTTTCCGAGGTGCCGATCGCATAGAACGTGTAAAAACTCGCGTCTTACCGATCCCCGTGGCACCACGAACATTCCACATATTAGTTCAAAAACGGGTTTAAGCGGAATTTGTCACGCTGTATCACATATAGACAAAGTCAAAACAGGGATCATTTCACACCCGCTTTTAATTGCGGCCGACTAATTAGGACGGGGAATTGATGGCGGCGAGCGATTTCAATTAGCGCGGCTCAGTGGAATGAACGGCGACGTAATCTGATTTCTGAGCAAATTGGATGGAAGCGGCGCGATCACGGCGGCTCTCACTCATCTCGGCTCTGGCACAAACAGACTGTTAGCACCCTCGGGCACGAAAGCAAGAGTGTGACATACACACAAATATACACACACACACACTAGGGGTGTAAGGATTTGCCTATTTGTTAAACCATCTCAATATTTACAGATGTTTCAGTGTGTTGGTGGCGTGTTAGAAGGAAATTTTGTTTTAGTTCCATTTTATTTGTTAATCACAGTGAAGGAGGTGTGGCCTGTGTGTTTGCCAGTCTCATTGGTGTTTTTCTCAGTTTTAATAAAGGAGGCGTGGCCTGTGTGCCTCGGACTAAATAAAGGTGGTAGGTATTGGGTGGTTTGTCACTCTTAATAAAGGAGGTGTTTTGTCAGTCTCAGTGGAGGAGGCGTGGCCTGTGTGTGTATCTCAATTTTAATGAAGGAGGAGTGGTTTGTGTGTCAGTTTTGGTGAAGTTGTGGCCTGTGTATCTATCAGTTCCACTAAAAAAGGTGTGGCCTGTGTGTCTCAGTTTCACTAAAGGAGGTGTGGCCTGTGTGTCTTTTATTTCACTAAAGGAGGTGTGGCCTGTGTGTTTTTAATTTAAATAAAGGAGGTGTGGCCTGTTTGTCTCTGTCATAATGAAGGAGGCATGACCCCTGTGTCTGTCCGTTTCAGTGTAGGGGGTGTGGCCTGTGTGTCAGTTTTAGTAAAGGAGGCGTGGCCTGTGTCTGCCAGTCTCTGTGAAGAATGCGTGGCTTATGTCAGTAAATTAGGCGTGGCCTGTGTCTGCCAGTCTCTGTGAAGGAGGCGTGGCCAGCGTAGCCTGTGTCTGTCAGTCTCAGTGAAGGAGGCGTGGCCTGTGTTTGTCAGTCTCAGTGAAGGAGGTTTGGTCTCATACCAGTGATGTGGTGTTCTCCTCCTTTAATGGAACTCACTGCAGATGGTAAAGGAAAGTGGCGAGGTGTGGGAGTCCAAACCTAATCACTTCAGACGTTTCTTTCTCAATCTTTCTGTCTGACTTAACTGTTGTTTACTTTTTCGCTCATTCTCATTTTCTCACTTTTATCCTGTTTCATTCCCCCTCTCTCCCTCTCTCTCTCTTTCTCTCTCTCAATCACAAGCTCTTTTTTTAATGACTTTTACTTCTCCTCCTTTTGTCTCTGTCTCTCTGTTACTTCTTTTCTCTCACACCTTCTCAGCCTGTTTCCTTTGGTTTCTTTATATCTGTCACACCTTCTCTGTGCTTCTCTCACACTCACACACATTCTTAGTTCTCTTCCTATTCTCTCTCCCTCTTTCTCTCTCTCTCTCTCTCTCTCTCTCTCTCTCTCTCTCTCTCACACACACACACACACACCTGTTTTCCTGTCTTTTATTTTCCACTTTTTCTGACTCCAGTTTGTGTTTTCCCCTTCAACCCTTTTCTGTCTGTTTTTTCCAGTCTTTCTCAATTCTCCCTCTCTCTCCTTTTCTCTCCTCCATTTCCTTGTCTCTGTCTGGCCCTCAGACGATTTGTCATGGATCAGAAGAGACAATTTGTCATGGATTTGTGCTCTTAAATGTGTGTGATAGTAAAGGCAGCCAGTGGAAAAGCTGAAGAATCCTATTACACAGTTTTTCTTTTTTTTTCTTATTTTTTTCCCCGACGCTGCCGTACCGGGGTGGCGGGGGGCAAAGGGGGGCGAGCGGAGCGCGAGCAAACTGAGCTGGAGCCGTATGCAGAGTCTCACACTTTCATCTCCTACCCACCCGGCGTAAACGCTGAATCATGCAGAACTCTCATGGAATACTATATCGATGTTTCTCGGCTATACGGAGCATGTAGACACGTTCACATCTGCAGCAGTGGTTTTAGTTCTTACCAGACATTTAATTATTTAATCTCCCATGTGTTTTATCATCTATCTATCTATCTATCTATCTATCTATCTATCTATCTATCTATCTATCTATCTGTCTATCTGTCTGTCTGTCTATTAATTTTAATATTGTTTAATTTTCCTCCTACGACTGTAATGGAAATATTTCGTTACCGAAGCAAAAATCCAGGGCCAGAAAGAGCTTTTTGAGCACATTTAAGTCAGCAAACACAAGATTGCGAGATGATTAGCGTTTACTGAGCCAGCTGTTTGAGTGGCAGTTTGCTGCGTGTGTGATTTATGTGCCCACATTCCTTTTCTATTAAAAAAAAAAATCTAAATCAAAATTCCGGATTTCATGTTTCGGCCAAGACGCTGCATTTTTTTCTGTTTCTTCCCCCTCATTCCAAGTACCTGAGATTTTACAGGCAGATATACAGCTCTTCCAAAAGAAAATGTAACCTCCCAGGTTACGAGCTCGAGGGAACATCGTTTGTGCTTTTAGATCTACAGCTTAAATAGATTGGGCCTTTAAAATCCGTTTAAGTTACGCAATTGGACGTCGCTCGCTGCAGGGGTTTGCTGGAGACGTGGAGACTTTATTGTGAGGGGGGATTTTCTCTAACAGCTCTATATCGATATTTAATTAGAAGTAGAAGGAGAAAAGTAGAATCGCTCGCCTGCTAGAGTCACACCCTTGAGGAGCTTGGGTCATCAGGTGGGGGACAAATCAACATGGCGTACGTGTTCACCAAAAAGAGTGACGATTAGCTGAGGTCATAGTTGAACCGCTGATGACAAGAACGTTATTTCTTCTGAGCACTTTGGACCAGGATACTTACACCTGGATAATATGACAAAATTTTATCTACAATTCGCTATATGTAGTGAATACAAAAATTGTAATAAAAAAGGTACAAAAATATAATGGAAAAATGTGAAAGTCTGTTGAAAATTTTTTTTTCCGTTTTTGCAGTCTAGACAGTCATTACAATCTACTTTCAAACTGTGAAATTATGTTTTTTTTATATTTTATAAATATGAATGTTAAATTTGAAACCAGAAAGCATGCTAATCCAAAGGAAATGCTCTCAGCATATACTTTAAATGTGAAGCAATTAATGAAAAACTGCTTTGGACATGTGTACAAAAAAAACATTAGGGGTTTGAACAACATGTTAAATAAACCGTGGATTGTGGAAAAAAAGAAGTGAATAACCAGCCATTTTTATATTGTAGACACTCTAGGGTCCTGGGGGCGGAGCTTTGTAAACATGAGAAAACAATTTTTTAGTGTTTAAAAAGTGTTCGAACTGCCACTTCACATTTGAGATCTCTCAATATTTTACTCAAAATCGCCTCATTGAGATGAGATGTTTCAAATGATTCACGCTTTCTCTCTATCATGTCCAGTGGTCTCCTCCAAACTCCTTTAAATTCCTAAACATCTCTGTGTTCCCACCATTTCATCATCGTTTGGGACCCAGTTATTGTACAGAGTGCATTTCAGTGTGCAGCTAATAAACATCGAGTCCAACCTCGCTAATAACTTCCTGCTCAATGGAAGTCGAGTACAGCTGCATTAGTGCATCCGAAACATAAAAGATTTATTTCCACATCATATTTCACCTTTTATTCGCGGACGTTCAGTCCAAATTTATTTCATCAAACATTATGTAGGTGAAATGTGTTGTGACACTGATGTGGCTAGCAAGAAATGAAAAATCGAAACAGTACATTGCGTATATATTTGAACATTTGACTTTGCAGTCGAACTTTCAATGACGTCCAATTCGAATTTTAAACGCAACAAACAAATTGCGCCTGGTTGTCCAAGATGGCCGCTCTGTAAGGTAACGGTGTTAGCTATACGAGGGGGTATTAAAAAGTTTCTGGCTCAAGAAAGTTGTTTATTTATCTACGGTTCCACACTATCACCTTCAAAACAATCATACAGCGCTCCCACTCGTGCCAGTCAAAACACCTCCAACGACTCGTTGCTTCTCGTCAAACGTCTCGTGGCAGATTTGTCCAGTTTCATGCAGAATTTCACGCTCGCTCATTTTTCGAACTTGTTCTCCGTAATGAAATCGCAGACGTAAAAAAGCTTGTGGTCTGACCAATCAGAGCATTTGGTATGTTTAAAGGCTATATTCATGGTTTTTAGAATTCAAACACTAGCTGGTTTAGGTAATATGGTTAGTGTTAGTGCTTAATAATGCCCTTTTGTGGTTTCAGACACAACCAGACTTTAAATCCCGCATCACCAAGCAACTTTTGGGCCCTTGGGCAAGACCCTTAACTGCTGAGGTGTATAAATGAGATAAATGCAACTAGCTCATAATGCCAGATGCCATAACATGCTTTTTAATTCCCAAAGCTCCCAAGCAAAATGTAAGACGCTTCGACCAGCATCATTTCCGCCTAGCATTTATTTACTTTGTGGCTCTTTGAAAGGTCACGGCAATGTCGAGGCAAATGTGTTATCGTTTTCGAATGAATACACTTCGGAGAGCGTTTTCAAAAAGCCACGTTTATGTTGACTGAAAAGGCCGTCTCGGTGTGGATGGAAGGCCAAAAACGGAGAGAAAAATATGCATTTTTAAATGAAATGTAATTATAGTTAGTGCGGACACGGCCTTCGAGTGTCAGGATCGGGGGCTGCGCCGAGACGTGAAACCAGACATGTGTTTTAGTTCATTGTGAACTGCCGGATGTGGAGCTTCACTCCATGGTGTGTTTCAGGCAGTAGAGACAGAGACAGAGCCCACGGTGTAGTAAGAGCACAAGAGCTTGTGTTTAATTTCTCTGGTGTCTGTATGAGGTGTCTGTATGAGGCTCCTCAAGTTTTTTAATTGGGATCTTGAGAACTTCAAGATCCCAGTGGCCTGCTATAGGGCAGCTTGGTGAAGCTGGGATTTTGTCCGTGTCCGTGTCTTATTGTGGATTCCATGATGCTTTGAGAGCTTTGTTCTTTTCAATTTCGTAAAAGGGACTCAGGGTCGGGTTTTCCGAGCGACGTCGTAGACGATTGACAAGCGCCCAAAGACGCACCAGTTCCCTGATTGATTGCATATTGGTGGTCCGGATCATTTACTTTTTCTTACATTCGAATCCCCAGGCCTCCTCCGAGACCGGAGTTTCATCTCCAAGTGGATTTTATCGACAGCTGCCTGGATGTGAGAAGAACCAAATCACACAATTATACAGTTGACCGTTCAAGTATAAAACTCGACCGCAGAGACGAACCGGCATACGAGAAACATCCGTACAGGCATGAGGGTGTGGGGTTTTGCTTTTCAAAGGAGTGAATCATTTGCTGCTGGTTGAAATCGTGCAAGGTGACGTGTGCGACGGATACGACGCGATGCGCTGGTGATGGTGCGGGTGTCGATTTTTTTAACACTGTACCAGGTAATAACTTGCACACACTCCATTCTCATAGGCGTGATTAAATACTGTAGGAAAAAAATGGACACTAGAAGCATTTATCAGGACCTGGCAGCATCCTCACGGCCATTTTGACAAATCGAGGGTGATGGTATTTAAGCCTGGCATCGTTTGTAGACAAGAAGGTAGACTTGGTACCGCGCGGTCCGGCACAGCCGAGCGTGATGCAATCGTGTGTTTTTAACGCAGGCTAGAGGGGACGTCGAGAGGTTGACATGCCCGTCTCCACATTCAGCAAATTAGAAATGTCACAAAGCCAGAAGCGCTACAGGGGGAACAGCAAGACGCGATATTGTGATGTAGGAGGCTTGTGTAGGAGGGTATGTTGTGGTGCAAGGGGAAAGGAGATCTCATTAATGTGATGTGTGTGTGTTTGTGTTTGTGTATTTGCGGTAGGTGACAGGCCTTCACCTCTGCCTGACATTATGACACTTCCAGTAGCAGTGTTTTTCAAAAAAGAGAGGAGGTGGAGAAAGAGCACGTGGGAAGGAGCGTGTGGAAATTTGGAAGTTGCTGCCGGTGCCACTGCTGTGTCTTTAGAGGGAATATTTTTTCTGGGTTTTTTTTCACCAGATCTGTATCACCGAGTTCAACCGAAGCTTCACATTTCAATCTGTTAATGGAAGCAATTTGACATTTCAATTATAAAGTGATCGATTTGTTGAAAATCAGTTCAAAATACTTGATATTCGCTAACCTGTCTGCTTATTAGCATGGATTAGCACTGAAAGACAGGAAGCGCTATTTAAATGCTTTTCCTTTAGTGATGGGTCTTTCTTTGAACGAGTCTTTAATGTGACTCACTAGTCTCGAAGAGTGATTCGTTCATTTTCTACTTTCTTATGTACAGGAAACAGAATTGAGGAGTTCATCTCATCTCGACTCTTTTAGTCGAAATTGTTCATTCTTTTATCTCGTGCCCCCCGTAGACGCTATGTAATGCAGGAAATACAGGAAACAGAATCGAGTAGTTCATCTCATGAGTCGTCTGGTTTGAGTCGTTCGTTCTTTTATCACGTGACTCCTGTATATGCTTTAAAGGATTAAAGGAACGAAATAAACAAAACGACTCAAAAGAAAAGGTTTGTTCGATTTTTGATCCGAAGAACCAATTCACTAAAATAATCCGATGTTCGGTCACTAGCGCCTTGGTGTCTAGTCAGTGGTTAAATAAACTGAAGTGATGGTCAAGCCTGCAGTGACCAATCATCATATCCCTTTATGCTTGGCTTGTCAAACATCTCATCTGGCTATTTTCCTTTTTCTGTCGCAATAAGCTTGACTGTTCTTAGAAGGCTCTAGTTACTCTAAACAGTGTTTAGTCGAGGAGGTCAGGGGTCTGTGAAGGACACTCAAGCTCTTTCACTCCAATGTTCCACACCATGTGTCTTTATGGAGTTTGCTTTGTGCTTGGAACGTCATTCAGTCCCTTCGTTCCAGCATACAAAGACATTCTAAACAGTTTTGTGCAGCGGTGTCTACATACTTTTGGCCCTATACTGAAGTGTGTATAAGATAGATACTGTACTTACACAGAATTTCCAAAAGTATTGGGACACCTGACTTTTCCAGCTACATGTGGTCCTAAATTTGAACAAGCTGTTTCCAGAATGACAACTGGACTGGACTGACTGACTGGAAGATCTTGAATGGCCTGCTATAGAGATTGGACCTCAACCTAATTATGATGAATGTGAACCCTGATTGCATCCCAGGCGTCCTCACCTCACCTCACCTTCATCTTTACTAACGCACATTGTGGCTAAATGAACCTCCACACGTTTTCACAACCAGCTGTATCCGTATTCTAGAAACATAGCTCACCTGAGCAAATGCACCTAATCAAGTGTGGTGGTACAGCAGTCTAATTAGATTCAGTGTATGTCTTCAATTCTGCAAGGCTTTAATTTCGGATATAAATAAATAAACTCCACGTGTGTTAATGGAACAGGACTGTTAAGCTCGACGGAGCATTTTAATCCCCTACAGAAAAATACACACTTTAATATTGTGTTTAATTAATATGGCCTCTTAATATTGCCGAACGCAAAGTCGCAGACGTATTATTTTTCATTTAAAATATTTATTTGCTATATATTCGAATTATTTACTCATTAAAAACCGAACAATTCAGAGGTGTAGCGAGTCGAACCTTTTCTGTCATTAGAGTCATGTGGAGCTGTTTCAGTGGCGAGGCACGGTGAAGCGAAATGCCTCGCTTCCTCTCACTCCACCTCCTCCTCCTTCTCCTGCTCCTCCCATTACTGGCTGAGGTGTGTGAAGAATCACCTCGCTGCTGGAATTAGCTCAAGCACCACTCAAGCTCGGGATCAATAAACGAGATTTAAATTACACTCGCCAGCTGAAACCTCCTTCACCCATGATCACTGTTGCTCTTCCTCTGCTAGCTAATGGTCTTGTGCTTCCGAAAGACAAGGTTGAGGGGGTTCTTCTGTTCTGTTTAAGGACACCGGGGTTAAATCTCCTTTGGGAGAAGGCACACTGCAGTTCAGCGCTTGTTAAATGGTCTCGGATAATAAAACGAAACCCTGGCGATACTAATAAATGCTATTGAAAAATGCAGATCATTCAGTGTTTTTTGAAATCAGGAGAACTGGTTTGGAAATGCTCGTGTTCCACAGCTGTTCATTCGGCAAAATCGTTTACATGAGTAAAAATGTCTACATTTGATAAAATCAATCCTAACTAATAAAAGCATGCCTATGTTTTCCCAACCAACTTTGTCCAGGTTCATATAAAATTCCTGTTTTTCTCTATTTTCATTGTTTTTTTATCCATTTTACTTTTCCAGCAGTTGGCAGATGCCCATATTCAGAGCGACTTACAACGATCTCATTTATACAACTGAGCAGGTTGTAGAATTGCTCAAGAATTCCACCATGGCAGCATGGTGGTGCTGGGATTTGAACTTTTTGTTTAGATGTCCACCTACTGACTTGCCCCTCGTTCCAAATACCTAGCTGGCATCTTCTCTGTGCCATCTCTGTTTCTTAACATGCTAGAACCGTGGCTAATCCGGCTGCTCTGTCCATCAGTTGATTCTCTTTGCCGTTTCTGGATGTTGTTTTTTGCTATTTGATGAGGCGATATCTGGAATTCGGAAGGTTTTTCGAGTTCCAGGTGTCGGCATCTTGTGCATTATGAATTCACGTGTCCTACATTACAGTTATTTTTTGGTCCGTTTGTCATTGTCATTTTTTCAATAGAGGACTGCATGAAGAGAGGACTGATAGAGGGAGGAAAAAACTGGAAAGCACACAAAAGGGAAGAAAAGACAGTAGTGAGGAACCGTTTTTATTTTTTATTTTTGGAAAGAATGAAATTGAAAAGAAAATGAAATGAAAGACAAACGCATACTGTGACCATTAATAATTAAGAACGTGTGGAATGAAAGGGGGATTTTACCAAGAGAAAAGTGGGGAAAAGAGGAACCAGGTCTGAAATGCTTTATTCCATTCATAACAATGATCCGTATTTTTGTAGGTAAATGCTGTAGGGTAGTGCATAGGAGACTTTAGGCTACGTCTACACCAATCCCTTTCGCTCTGCATCACATCTTAAAAGTTGCTCAATCCACACTGAAACGTCTGAAATCACTCCATGACTCCATACACACCATGTATCCCAAATCTGGACAAATCGTGTTAAAATTCAGAAGGTAATGTTCAAATGCTAATTTCTATTCATCACACACACCATACACAGTGTGAAGTCTAGTGAAATGCGACTGTGACATTTAGGGGAATATTCGATTGTTTAATTATTTAATTTGGAATTAAACAGAAAAAAAAATAGAAAAAAGAAATTACATATGTCGCTACGTTTGGGAATGTTAATGACTCATTTAGTCCTAATAAAGTGTCACTGGGGGCAAGAGGAGCAATTATTTCGACTTTTTATGTACGGTGAAAAAAACAGTTTGAGAAAGCCAGATTCATCCAAGTTCCTGATGTTCTCCTGCTTGAGAAGCCAAATTCGCCTGCAGGAACAAGCTTCTCCTGAACCCCTCTCTCTCTCTCTCTCTCTCTCTCTCTCTCTCCCTCTCTCTTTCTCTCTGCGTTCCCGTGAACGGAAGCAGTTCTCTAAACTCACAATGAGAAGAGTCCATCATTTAGGTGGCTGAGGTCCTTCCATAACACCGTAGAAATGATTCTCAGCACATGCGTATGTATGAGGGCGTATTTGAATCCCTCTTATGAGATCTGTAACTTTATTGTAGCTATTGAGCTTCTGCTCTGCACCACTACCCAATAAGGAAATGGAAGTGTATCCCAAGATGCAAGTGGTATGAGATAAAGGTGTAAATGTGAACCATGAAATTCGCTCCAGCTCAATTTTTGTGAGAGACATATATAATATATATACATTATATACATACACAATATATATATAAATATTCACATGCATTCCTCTGTTTCCTGTTTAAAGATATCAATCAATTTCCATAGTTATCGGGTTCTGATAAGCAGATGGCGTGAAGGGAAATTACAAGTCGAACAATATTATACTTTGGGACTCAGGAGGATATTGGAAAGCTAAAGGAACCGGTTGATAGGATCAAGTTGCATCCATTGTTATGAGACAAAACAAAATGTGACCCGGAGGTTTAACGCAACGCTTTCGAAGCCTTCATCGAAGACCCCCAATGGACACGTGTTTGCTCTGAGTCTTTAATCATTCTGCATTGTTTTAATTTTGGGAAGTATAACTTGCTAAGTTATTTGCGGTACATATATTGACATAAAATTACTCTAACATGCGAAAGGAGGAAAGCGAGTATTTGGCTGGCAACCCAACCTCGTAACAAAACTGCTACAGAAACAGCAAATAAGCCATCAGACCCCTGCTGGCCAGTGCGCCTCATTGCATGGGAGAAATTACCGATTTGTACTGATCTTGTGTTTTTAGCTTAAATATTAAGGGGGGATTTTGGGGGCAAACGTTCCCCAATTAGTGTGTGTCTTGCAGTTAAAACGCCACTGTTCGGAAAGTAGATCTATTTCCTTATCAGCTCGGACGTGGTGGAAATTTAGGTGCAAAAACTCCAGCAAATGTATTCTTAACCACAGGATGTTTGGGGGCACAGCAGGCAGGGGTGCTGGTGTTCGTTATCGTGGAGGCAGAAATCGAACCCAGCCTGCAGAACGAGGGAACAAACTAAGGCGACCAGGAGGCGAAGAGCGAATGATTCGCTCCCTCCCTGAAAAATGGTCTCCATCCATCATTATTTGCAGGTGCGATGCTGGCCAGACATGCAGAGCCACCACCACCATCATCATCATCAGCATCAGCATCAGCATCAGCATCAGCATCAGCATCTCCCTCAAAGCTGAGGTAGACTATTTGCAACTGCCTGCTTGTTGCCATTGTGCATTTGTGTGTGTGTGTGTGTGTGTGTTTTAGAGAAAGAAACTGGGTAGGTAAATATGTGTTTGCCTGCGTTGATGTATCCATGTGGGTACATTTGCACAAATATGAGTGGAGTGGTCTTTATTTGCATGCACAGGTCTGTGTGTGTGTGTGTGTGTGTGTGTGTGTGGGCAGATGGTCTTTATTTGATGAAGGAGACCTTGTAATGGCAGCTGAGACGGGTTAAATGAGAACCTGTCAGCAGGACTCATGAGCCGGCCTCCATGGCTGCATCTCCCGCCGCAAATATGGTAATGTTTTACAGTGAATCACAGACTACAGATGAGCGTCTTGTCTAAAGTGTGTGTGTGTGTGTGTGTGTGTGTGTGTGTGTGTGTGTGTGTGAGAAATCTCATGTCATATGGGAGCCATGCTAAACCATCTGTTGTACGCGTTAATGCCGATAAGCCTGTTAAGACACTGACATGATCTGTGCGTGCACACACACGCACACACACACACACACACATACACAGTCAACACGTTTTCCTTTGCACACTTGATAAAACCTCATTTCACTTTATATTCGTAGCTTTTGTGTTTTGCACGTTCTGATCTGCAGTGTAATTGCGTTTGATCTTCGACACGGTTGTGGCGGATAAATTTCCCGTACTAACTGCACTGGAACAATTCATGTCCTTTATAAGATTCTACATTTCAAAATTCCAGCCCTACGAATGGGACACAGCATTTAGGGGCGCCCGCGTTCTTCCGTGCCGTCGCACCGGAACGAGTCTAGAACGAAAATCGACTCTGAGATTTTCCTCACACAAGAGATTGCAGCATTAATCCAAATAAAGATCCAGTTATTTCATTTGGAGCCTTAAACAGATGCAGATCTAAAAGCCAGTCCGCTGGTGCCATTGATCCTAAAACAGATTTTCTTGTTTTCTAGAGTGATTAAGACATTGGGTGAACTCGTTTTAAACAAAATAAACCTGTAAAGGCCAGTCATTAGAACGGGAGAAAAAAACAAGAGAAAAAACTACCATAAATCTGTGTAAAAGAGTATCAGATCTGTCAAATTCAGTCGATATCAATAAAATGATAGACAGCAATGTTCAGTTGACTCCCATTTTACCAAGTTTACACAAATTGAAATCTTGAATTGTGTCTCATTAACTTTTATTTAACCAGATGTTTGGGAATTTGGGAGTCTTGGTCCAATTTTCTAAAGTTAGCAGGGGACAGAGGAGGCTACTGATACAGTGTAGAGGAGACTGGTGAAGTCAGAGTTAGAGTCAGTGTAGAGGAGACTGGTGAAGTCAGAGTTAGAGTCAGTGTAGAGGAGACTGGTGAAGTCAGAGTTAAAGTCAGTGTAGAGGAGACTGGAGAAGTCAGAGTTAGAGTCAGTGTAGAGGAGACTGGTGAAGTCAGAGTTAGAGTCAGTGTAGAGGAGACTGGAGAAGTCAGAGTTAGAGTCAGTGTAGAGGAGACTGGTGAAGTCAGAGTTAGAGTCAGTGTAGAGGAGACTGGAAAAGTCAGAGTTAGAGCCAGTGTAGAGGAGACTGGAGAAGTCAGAGTTAGAGTCAGTGTAGAGGAGAAGGGGAAGGTGGTTGATTCCCAGTCAGTGCAGAGGAGTCTGGTAGAGTCAGAGTCAGTGCAGAGGAGTCTGGTAGAGTCAGAGTCAGTGTAGAAGAGACTGGAGGATTCGAAATCAGCGCAGAGGAGACTGATGGAGTCAGAGTCAGTGGATAGGTGACTGGTACAGCCAGAGTCAGTGCAGAGGAAGCTCTTGGAATCAGAAACAGTACAGAGCAGACTGGTGGAGACTCTGCTCTTAGAGTTTCCTGAGTGTGTGCAGTGAGCTGACACTCGTCCGAGCCCTGGGCAGTAAAGCAGAGCTAATAAATGATCTCCATTTCATGCAGCGAGACTGTATATAAGGGGTTGAACATTAGTGGTCTACTGCCTCCAGCTTGTTTCTTCACCTGCTGCATTAAATCTTTATCTGCTCACACTTTGGATATCTCCGACATCCTGAAAAAGTCAAGCTGTACAACCATTAAACCTAACTTCGGCATCTCATGTATCACATGTCGACGTTCGGGAGACATCCACACCGCGATCGTATATTTTTAGCTCATTTCATCTCATTTCTCATTTTTAATCAGAAGAAGTCCCAAAGCTGTATTCACTTCCCTTTAACGTTTTCCCCCTTTATCGGCTCATAAGATGTAAGATTCCGGGAGCAGCGGCGCGGAACGAATCGCCGAAGATGGCCGCGTAAAGGCAGGAGATCCATCCGTGGGGTAAATCACGATATTATCGCTTTAATGGGCCGATGGGAAGGCCATAAAGCTGTGATGTACAGCTGCCGAGGGACCCGAGTCAGAGAAGGGATGCCCCGACACACAGCACTGAAAAGAGCGCTGGGCCGTGACCTGGGGAAGTAGACCTGTCTCTTTCACACTCCTTCACCATTTTTATCTCTTCTTCAGTCTGAGAGCTGAAACGAAACATGCGGGATTGCGTCAGAGAACACTGCAACGCTTTGCTTTTTCATTTGATGGATCGTGTGAGGCGAGTTTTTCACCCGTGTGTATAATGAGGTCTTTTTTTCCACTGTGTCAGCTTGTGTGTGTAAACTCTTGTCTCTCGTCATGTGCCGACAAAAGAGAGCTAATATTTTTCTATAAATAATGATCCAATTTGCATTCTAATTGTAAAACCGAGTTCACTTCCAATACTTTCCAATTACATGCTGAAAAACGAGCAGTCATTATACAGCGCATTATACGCGTCCGGATAAATGGAAAGCACGTGCGTAGAAAAGCGGCGAGAGTTACATTTAAAGCGGTCGGCGCACCCACGTGTCAAATGTCGCACGACTCCGAAACGACCGAAACCATGTGATAATTGTAGCCCGGAGTGAGAGGGGAATTAAAAAACCCACACTATACACAGCAGCACGCCGTGTCCTTGCGTCCATCAATCGCATTAATATATAATCACAATAGAGATTGTAATTTGCCTTAATAGATTCCCTGCCGTGGGTTTTTTTTTTTTCTTTCAATTCTCACATTCTCAGTGTTCTGATTAACACCGGTTTCAGCTCATCAGGTGCTCAGAGAGCTTTTTCCTGACGTCTGCATACAGCTACAGCTCAAAGATTCTTTTTCTTCTTCTCAGTACCCATTCTCGATTACAATAATCTCCACTGTTATGGGAAGATGTTCCAGTATATATTTCTTGTGGAGAATTTCAATAATCATTTATCCACAAGGGCGATAGTTTAATCAGCGTTCCAAATCAACATGCTCTAGAGCAGATTTTCCTCTCCAAACAGTATAAAGCAGATCTTCATGGAGTTGGCTTTGTGCACAGGGACATTGTCATGCTGGAAAAGGTTTGGATCTTCTAGTACAAGTGAAGGGAAACTTTCTTGTATAGAACTACCTATACAATTGTGTGCCTCCAGAAGAACCACATATGGCTAGAACAGACAGGTGTCCCAATACTTTTGTCGTTATAATGTAGATTCCTAGTATGTGTGAAGAAACCACACATGATGTCAATGTCCTGTGGTGTACAGTAATCCCCTCTTTACCGCCGTTCCAATCTCGTGCCTCTACAGGGACTACAGTCTCGTCTCTAAGCCGACCGAAAGTGAGGTTGTTTTTATTGTGGTTTGAAAGCTACAGTTTGTGTTGTGTAGTGTGTATTGCTGTGCGTTTTTACACAATGTGAAGGTTGTGGCTGGACGTGTTAAAGGTATCCGAGGCATTGACTTGACTTGACTTGACTTGACTTGACTTGACTTGAGTTAAAAGCAACGCCTACTTTTAATTTGTTCATTGTTGCTTTATAAGGGGCGCAGTCATGACTGAAGTGTGAATTCACACAAACACACACACACACATGTATATTATATAGCGGCTTTGCATCCCTGTGTTTTTTTTAAACAGGTTTAAAGGAACAGCCAAACAAAACCCCTCCTCTTCACGACGAACCGAGCCAAAAACCCACCGAGCAGAACGATTCCACCAGTTGACTTGATCTGTAAAGCCTTATTTTTAGCCTCATACAAAATCTCTGACGTGAAACTCACGCCTTATTTGTGCAGAAACGTGTTACAATGACTTCTGCTTTCCGAATTGAATTCATCAGGTGTAATGGAGTAAGTACGAGTGGGCCGAGGAGAGATCGAGACGAGTGTATTACACACATCTTCTGCGGTCTTGTTCCAGATCAGAGCTCGGCGTGAACTCAGAGCCCCCCTGACCACAGGCCTGGAGATGGGACGAGAGATGGAGAGAGGGAGGGCAAGCAAGAGTGAGGCAGAGACTGAACGAGAGTTAAAGGGCACACAAAGAGATTATCTTTTGCCCGGCAGTGAATGACAGACAGGTTCTTTAGTCAGCGGAGCTTCTGTAGCTAGACGCAGCTGGCTGTAGAGGACATCAAAAACCAAGAAAGACCACGGCAGAGAGAAGGATTGTGGGTAGAAGAGGTGTATGTTATATAGCAGACAGGGTTTTAATGAAAGAGTTTCATTCCTAATCATCATGAAATATTAGTTTTCTGTCAGAACAACAGTGTCACTCTGTTCTATCTATCTATCTATCTATCTATCTATCTATCTATCTATCTATCTATCTATCTATCTAAGCCATATAAAATGTTCTTCATTTATTAACACATAATGAATATGCCATTGCAATAAAGGATTGTCAAATCTTTATTTCTCCCTTTTGCTTTCTCTTTCTTCTCTCTTATTTCTTTCTTCTCTCTTCTTTCTTTCTTCTCTCTCTCTCTCTCTCTCTTTTAATTTCTCCTTCTCTTTTCTTAGCTATCGTTTAATCCAGCAGGGATCTTAGGAATATGCCCAAACCGTAGAATCATCAGCGACAAACAGAAAGCAATTTCTTTCTCTTTTTTGTCTTTTCATTTTTTTTTTTTTTTTTTGCAGTTATCTGAAATGAATCTTAGTCGTGTGATGCAGTAACAAATCAAACAAATCACTAATGACTAAGTCTTTTTTTTTACTAACTTTCTCATGTTGCATGTCACCCACAAAAGCAATTAGTGCTGAAGGTAACCTTGTGTGTCCCTGCTGTTGCTGAGAAACTGGATTTTTGTTTTCCTCAGGTGTGGTGAAAGAAAAAAAAAAAAGACAAATTTCAGCATTTAATGCTCCAAAAACACACTGGTAGTGAAGAGTCACATGAAGTGTTCCTTATAGTTTTATCCACAATGAGTGAGCCAGTGGTGACTGTGGAGGTCCCTGAGATGGTAGAGGAAGAGGAACCTTGGGAGTGAACTCAAAAGGGAATCCACATCTTGGTTGTACCAGCTGTCCATTCATTATAGTTCTATAATTGTTGATGTGCACTGTTCAGTGATTGGTGCTTAAATACAGAGCTGTTCATGCAAACTGTGATCCTGATCCATTGTAGCAGACTGTTGATATAATTACAGTCCAAATTTTTCCAAGTTCTTGAGTTGCTCAGTAATTTCACAGATCTTTAGGCTGTTGAGGTGGAACCATCCTCAGAAATCCAGCCAGGTTTAGTGTAGCTTCTCGACAAAAGTTCTTTACATTGAAGATATGCATACCCTAACAGAAGACAGAAGTGCCTACTGTTGCTGGAGAACTCATGTGCCGACACCTCACACGCCCTCCTCAGAGGCACCAATCTCACTATTTTGCATACAGACACAACCCCACACACTAACGGCAAGTAATCTGTTCATCTCCTGCACACCCGAGGCATCTGAGCAGGAGGATTTTCAGCTGTCACTTGTCAGGTTCTGTCATGAGGAAAGAAAGAAAACATGAAATATTCGCAATAAAAGATCTCTTTTCTCTCCATCCCTCTGTTTAGGAAATGACAGCCATTTACTAGTGACTTGTTGCTCCTGAGTCTGTTCAGATTCTTCTCCTGCGATAGAGAAGATTGGAGGAATAACAGTAAATGTTACCAATCATATGGTCAGGTGTCCACAAACTTTTGTCCATTTAATGTACATTGTATAGTTTGCAACAATTTCTTAAGCTCTCAGAAGATTAACTTTGGCTGTGTTTAAATAGAGGATCAAGCAGTGGTCTAGCTACAAGTGTGTGTGTGTGTGTGTGTGTGTGTGTGTGTGTGTGTGTGTGTG
>MU593954.1:2617309-2629809 GCA_024362625.1 Silurus asotus
GTTGTGTGTGTGTGTGTGTGTGTGTGTGTGTGTGTGTGTGTGTGTGTTTGTGCGTGTGTGTGTGTGTGTGTGTGATTTATCCATGATTTCCAATATTATGTCATAGCTAAAACCAGATAGATATGTGTATCTGGATGACATTATGTGGTATGCTTTTCTGAATTAGTGTGTGTGTGTGTGTGTGTGTGTGTGTGTGTGTGTGTGTGTGTGTGTGTGTGTGTGTGTTTGAGCGGTCAGCAGTGTCATTTCTGGTGAATGCTTCTGGTCTTTTTTGCTTTTAGTGCCTGAGCTCCTGCTGTCACTTCGATTCATTCTGCTTTTTAACACTCCGAATGCTTCCTGTCTTTTCCTCTTCGTCTCTTGTTCTGTCTGTTTCCATGTCTCTCTCCTACTTCTGCCACTGTGTTGTCTTTACTACTTCCCCAGTTTCATTCTCTTGCACTATATTCCTCTCTGTCTTTCTTTCTTTCTTTGTTTCTTTCTCCTATCTTCTCAAGGGAGAGAGAATGTCTATTGTTTTTTTAAACAATAATCTTCCTCACTTCTCAGCCATTGCTTAAAGCATGCAGTGTTTCTACGCTCACACCTCATGCTTTAATCACAGTGGGTCGTCTTTCACTCTCACTCAATCTCACAGAAATACATGCAGTGAGACCTAAACACACTCACAGAAGATTAAAGAAAAAAACATATGATCCTAGAGCAGTGCTCTGGCAGAATCCCCCTCCCGCAGACTACAGGGGTGTGTCCTGAAAGTCCTGATGAAAGGCTTGCTATTCATATTGTATGATTGTAAAGTGATGCAAGAACAGCACTGGATTGTGTTCCATGCTGCCTGTAGCTCACTAATGTAACCCTATGTGCTCATCTTTAAAATGTAAAAGTCAATGAACTGTTTTAGGCTACGTCTACACTCAAACGGATAAATTTGAAAACGGCGTTTTTGTCTAAGAGCGCGCCTCGTCCACACTTTCATTTTCAGTCTGTTTCACAAAAGTTGCTCATCCACGCTGAAACGTCTGAACACACTTGCGTCCCTGTACCGTGTTTTCACAAAGATGTGTTTTTTATTAATGAAAACGCCATCCCAGTGAGGGCAAAAATGGAGAGAAAAATAAAAGTTTTCAAACGATAACATTAGTGTGGACAATACCTTGGACTGGAGGAAAACGAAGGTCTCTACTGCGTTGAATGTTTGTAGCTTCCCGCTTTTACTGCTCTATTTTTATGCTCAGTGCGGACACATCAGTATTGAAATTCATCTAGGAAAAGCCAATTAATGCACATAAACCTGACCTTTGCACACCCGAGATGTGGTTTTCAGTCGGCGCTTTGTTTTTGAGCTCACTGATGACCAGTTCGTGATGATTGTTGATGTTCCGAGCTATTAATGCAGTATAAATTATACTTTTAATAACAGGGTGAGGCTGAATGCAGTTTGATTGGTCTCTAGGGTGTAGAAATGCAGGCAGATAAAAAAGCGGTGATGAAACACATCACCGGTGATTCCGTAATGCATTTGGAATGCTCACAGATGTGCTTCTGCGGGAGTGTTAAACTGCATTTCCAGCCATCTCGAGAGCAATTCTAGCCTCTTTTAAAGGGCCAGCATGGCTGCAGGTTTTCAATCCAATCAAGCACCTGTTAGCCAGCTTTAGGCCAAGTAGAACTAATTAAACAGGTGGAATCGGATACGAGGACTCCGTGTTCGGAATGAAAACTCAGAGCCATGGTGGACATTTATGGGTTAGATTAGACACAAAGAAAGAATTCATTTGATTTATTTGTTAGTAAGACATGTTAAATAGAGGAGGCTATTTCCATAACATGCTACTGCTCAGCAGCAAACATGCAAAGGTTTGATGTGTTTTTAGTTCCGAATACTACATGCAGGTCTTGTGTTTTGCTTTAAACTAGCATGCTATACAGAAGTGCAGATATATGGATGTGGTGAACAAAATGAACAATCTGCACCACAAAACTTGGGACTGTCGTCACAATAGTTCCCTTTGTACCAGAGGTGGCAATTTGTCGCTGTCCGCGGTCCTGAAACAGATTGGCCATTGCTCAATGCTGAATATTGCACTAAAAAAAACAGTTGCCCGCTGTCCATGGTGCTGAGATTTAGTTTCCTTTGTTGATGCTGCTGTCCATGGTTCTTAACTTTAGCTGGTTCAGAGAGTGGTGAAATGGGTTCAGTGGGGTCTGGTTGTTGATCTGGGGTCACTGCCGTGTTTCTGATGCGTTACTCCTAAGATCAGCAGGACTCCTTTGAAAATACACATTGTGCACCTCTCGGAGGAATTGTGTTTCTGCAAGTACGTAAATTATATACCGTGCGATCTTAGCGCCACCAAGATCAAAGCAATTCTTAGTGCGGTCTGTGTAAGTTTTGTCTTCCAGTGCGATTTAGTAGATAAAGAGGCACCTCAGGGTAAATTGTGGCATTTCCAGAATGAGAGTGTGAATCAGAGTGCATCCTGACGACGGCTGAGGAATCATACAGGGCCGTGCGTGCCGAGAGCCGAACATGGCCATCGGAGCATGCGAGAGAAAGGTCAACACCTCCATCTGCATTATTCATGAGGCTGAGAGAATTGTCATTTCTCCACAGAGCTCAGCTTCACTCACAGTTTCAATCAGGACAGTGCCAAATCTAAACCTGAATCATAATGTATTCACCCTAGACACCACATTGATGTACTCACCTACACATACACCCTACTGTACCCTCACTATACCTTCATTTTACTGTATCTAAATAACATATACCTACCGTACCCTCACTACACCTTCATCCTACTGTACTCAACTACACATCTGCCCTACACTTTAGTCTACTCTGTAAACCCAATATTAATAAATATGTAGGCTTCTACATTAACATCAGAGCTTTCTATAGATAGCGACTCACTTGAGTTTGTTTAGTGGTGGCGTGTTTAATGTGTGTGTTTTAGAGCGTAAAATAGTTTCATTTTCCCTCAGTTTCTTTGATAAGGATGGCGTAAGAACACACTGCCTGAAGATGGAAAACCCTAAATAAGGAAACAGTAAATCACTCTTGTTTAGTTATTCTAAAAGCAACAATGCTGTTTAAATATAACACTCATTATACTGCAAAACTGGTGTGTGTGTGTGTGTGTGTGTGTGTGTGTGTGTGTGTGTGTGTGTGTGTGTCTGTGTCTGTGTCTGTGTCTGTGTGTGTGTGTTCATCAGGGAATGAACCAGTGGGGGGCTTCCACATGACTCCTTGTGTCACCCCAGAGACAGCAATTAAAATGCCTCTGGAAGGCTTCGTGTGTGTGTGTGTGTGTGTGTGTGTGTGTGTGTGTGTGTGTGTGTGTATTTACATACATATGCTACTCTGCGTGTAAGTGGGTTTTTCTGATTTCTTCCCCCTTTCTTTGTTGCTGTAATAAGACCCATGAAATATTAACGCATTCCTCCGGCAGAACGCTTCATAAACTGTACTCGGATACTTGCCAGTCTCGATTCCTCATAATTGCCTCTTGTTAAAGAATAGGAGAGAATTTGGAACAAAAAAAAAAAAAACAGGAAAACAGTCCTTTACGTCTCACGGCTGCAACCAAAGAACTCAATATCACTTTAGGATGTTGCAAGATCACAAGATGAAGGTAATTTTGATTATTAAGAGTCTCCTAAGACCACCTGAGAAGAGTAAATAGTAAATTAAATGAATTTCAATTACATTATTACCTCAGTATGACTGAGTTATACGTCTCTGAAGGTGGTTCTGTTTCAGCATGTAGGTGGTTCTGTATCTGTATGAACATGGTTCTGTATGAAGGAGGTTTTGTATAAAGGTGGTTCTATATCAGTATGAAGGTGGTTCTATATCAGTATAAAGGTGGTTCTGTATCAGTATAAAGGTGGTTCTGTATCTGTATAAAGGTGGTTCTGTATAAGTATGAAGGTGGTTATTTATCTGTATGATGGTGATTCTATATAAAGGTGGTTCTGTATCAGTATGAAGGTGGTTCTGTATCTGTATAAAGGTGGTTCTGTATCAGTATGAAGGTGGTTCTGTATCTGTATGAAGGTGGTTCTGTATCAGTATGAAGGTGGTTCTGTATCTGTATAAAGGTGGTTCTGTATCAGTATGAAGGTGGTTCTGTATCAGTATGAAGGTGGTTCTGTATCTGTATAAAGGTGGTTCTGTATCAGTATAAAGGTGGTTCTGTATCAGTATGAAGGTGGTTCTGTATCAGTATGAAAGTGGTTCTGTATCTGTATGAAGGTGGTTCTGTATCAGTATGAAGGTGGTTCTGTATCTGTATAAAGGTGGTTCTGTATCTGTATGAAGGTGGTTCTGTATCAGTATGAAGGTGGTTCTGTATCAGTATGAAAGTGGTTTTGAATTAGTATAAAGGTGGTTCTGTATCTGTATGAAGGTGGTTCTGTGTGAAGGTGGTTCTATATAAAGATCTTTTTTTATTAATATGTAGGTGTTTGTATGAAGGTGGTTCTGTGTGAAGGGGATTCTGTATCTGTATGTAGGTATCTGTATGTAGGTGGTCTTGTAATTGTATGTAGGTGGTTAGAAACAAATAGGGTTAATAGATTGATGGAAAGTTTGGAGCTGATTGGAGGAGATCATGGTTCCCTCCAAGGCTTTTCTTTAGGTTCTGCTAAATGTATGAATGGTTCAAAATTGATCTAAAATCCATGGAGTGTTTGTAGGTTCTGTCAAACTCCAGATTGATTTAAAGCCCACTTTTCTGGTACAGTGTGACACAAAAAGTACAGCTTGCTTCATGTGAGCTTAATGATTAATACATTCTTGTAGGACATAGTCTAAGTACAGTTATAATGACCCACACTTACACACACATGGTGAACAGTTACAACTGTTCCTTCCCATCGCATTTGACCTCAATTGTTATATTCTCCTATAATGTCATAACGTCATTGTCGTCTCACAATAGTGCGTATGAACTGCATGCTTTAAATGAGTTTTCATTAAAAGAGCAGCCGCCGAACAGGGACAGGGACGTCTCACACGTGCTTCCTTGCAAAACACGTGACATGAGCCGACCAGGTCTTTTCATAACACTCGCACAGGGGGAAGCGCAATTTTGCTGTCAGGATTTGAACTCGTAATCTGCAGGCAACAAGGCGTTTCTTCTGCACCACTGCCATTATAGCCAGTTCTGAGAAAGTCAAGTGAAAAGGGACAGTCCTAGTTCCTCCTACAGTTCTTCTATCTAAAATCTTGGGCTGTAATGAATTCAAAGGTGAGTGAGTCTGTGTTCAGCTTGAAAACCTCAATAATCCCCCGAAACTAAAGTGTCCCACATAACCAGGGTCATAATTAACATCATAAATAATAAATCACCAAGCCCAAGTGGATGCACCTCTAATGGGATACCGGTGTTTGTAGTGTGTGTGTGTGTGTGTGTGTGTGTATGTGTGTGTGTGTATGTACTGTGCCTCATGTGTGCAAGTGATTTAGATAAGCCTGCGTAATTGCCCTCATTACTGCCACTGTGTTTGAGTAGCTTGCCGTTCGGGCCCTAGCGGGGATCGAGTGCGCACCACAAAGAGGTGCTCGAGCTCACACACAAACAAGGCAGTGCGTGGGTTTGTAGATTTCACAAAAACGCACACACACACGCAAGCAACACATGCACGCAAACACAAAAACAAGCCACCATGAGCTGTGCTGCTCTATAATTTACTGCTTTTTCATTCAGATCTACCTACACAAACACACACACGCACACACACTCACGGATACAGACACTCCTGCTGTCTGAGTGATGGCCTGCTAGCTCTGAGTGCTTGTGGTTAATGTCACCGATGCCAGGTCTGGGCGAACGCGACAGAGGAATCAGCACAACACAGCAAGCTTCACTGTCCTCTCATCAATCCCTCACTCTATTTATAATACAAGTGCAACTGGGAACAGAAGGAGCAAGTCATTTAAAACAACAAAAAAACAAAAACAAAAAAACAGGGACAGGCAGGTGTGGGCAGGAACGCTGTCAGACCGCCACCTCATATCGAAGACTGAACATCAAATTCTGCTAGCAATTAACACAAGCAGCGACAATGCTGTGAAGAAGCATTTGCCCCTTTCCTAATTTCTTTCTTTTTTTTTTTTTGGTTTATATTAGTTCAATTTAAATGATTCAGATCCTCAAGCTAATTTTATAGCAAAATATTACACAACACTGGTTTAAGAAATACATAAATATGCCAATAAATAGGGTTAGGGTTACAGGTATAGAGGACACAATTATTTTACATGGACTGACCGGCAAAGAAGCCACACCTCCTTCAATTTGATTGACAGACACAGAGGACACGCCTCCTTTTCTGAGAGGAATAGATACACAATTCATCAAAATACACTAAAAACCTGATAATGATAATGTACCCTAGGCTGTAGACCCTGCTTTCTATCCCCTAGATTACTCTATACATGTAGTCTTTTCAGCTCTAAGCTCTCGGGCCGAGTTCTGGCAGTGTTCTAGCCATGGTGAGGGCAGATCAGCTCTGTAATGCTGCTTTTTTTTTTAAATCTAAAATATCTCAGTATGATGTTGTTGACTGCATTGATATTTTACACCCAAGACTCTAATGGTCTTGGCAGCTTTTTGGCAAGAGCGTCATGGCGGCGCTCCCTGAGAAACTCTTTTTCATCGTCCTGGTTATTTGCTGTACGTTTGTAATTTAAATGGACTCTAATCTGTTGTTTATCCTGCACGCCTCCAGTCCCGGGGCGGTTCCGACAATTTAGGTCATTTATTCAAATGACATTATGCAGCTTTAAAATCCCTTGTTTGTTTGTGTTGTTATTAATGCTGCTGTATTTAACTTAAAATCTGTAAAAAAAAAAAATTAATTGCTCTCAAATATATGCCTTGTTTTTCTCAACAGGGTTTTATAACCTTCCACTCCCCCTAACCCCTACTCCACTCCCCCTAACCCCTACTCAACTCTCCCTAACCCCTACTCCATTCCCCCTAACCCCTACTCCACTCCCCCTAACCCCTACTGCACTCTTCCTAACGCCTACTCCATTCCCCCTAACCCCTACTGCACTCTCCCTAACGCCTACTCCATTCCCCCCAACCCCCCCTCCACTCCCCCTACTCCACTCCCCCTAACCCCTACTCCACTCCCCCTAACCCCTACTCCACTCCCCCTAACCCCTACTCCACTCCCCCTAACCCCTACTCCCCTCCCCCTAACCCCCCCTCCACTCTCCCTAACCCCCACTGCCCTCTCCCTAACCCCTACTGCACTCTCTCTAACCCCTACTCCACTCTCCCTAACGCCTACTGCACTCCTCCTAAACCCCTACTCCACTCCCCCAACCCCTACTGCACTCTTCCTAACACCTACTCCAATCCCCCCCAACCCCTACTGCAGTCTCCCTAACCACTACTCCACTCTCCCTAACCCCTATTTAACTCCCCCTAACCCCTACTCCACTCCCCCTAACCCCTACTACACTCCCCCTAACCCCTACTCCACTCTCCCTAACCCCTACTGCACTCTCCCTAACCCCTACTGCACTCTCTCTAACCCCTACTCCACTCTCCCTAACGCCTACTGCACTCCTCCTAACCTCTCCTGCACTCTCCCCAACCCCTACTGCACTCTTCCTAACCCCTACTCCACTCCCCCTAACGCCTACTTTACTCCTCCTAACCTCTCCTACACTCACCCTAACCCCTACTTTACTCTCCCCAACCCTTACTGCGCCCTCGCTATGGCCTACTGCACTCTCCCCAAACCACTACTGCACTCTTCCTAATCCCCACTGTATTCTCCCTAACCCCTACTTCACGCTTTCTAATCCCTACTCTACTCTCCCTAACCCCTACTGCAGTCTTCCTAATACCTACTGCACTCTTTATATTCCCCATGCATCTTTACTAATACCTACTGCACTTTATTTAATTGGTACTGCACTCTTCCTGATCGCTACATCATTTTTCCTAATCCCTACTCCTAATCCCTACTCTATCTAATTTTTACTGTTCCTTACCTTAATATTAACCTCTTCCTAAACCCTACCGCACTCTCCCTAAATAACCACCTTAATCCCTACAGCAACCTCACTATACCCTACTACACTCTCTCTAATCCCTCCCGCATGCTCCCTAATCCCTTTTCTACTTTCTGTAAACCTTAATACACTCTATCTAAATAATGATCCTAAAGTTTTTAGGACAAAGCCCTCCGTCACGGAGCTCCTGTGATGAGACAGCGCTGTGGCCTCGTCTCCTTAAAGGGGTAGAAAAAGCCTGAAAGGTTTTGCTGACATTAATAAAACCACGATTTTCTCTGCTCCTGCCTTTGTACAGCAAAGGTCAGAGTCTGGAGAGGATCTGTCCACACACACACACACACACACACACACACACACACACACACACGCATGAAGAGCTCATTCATATCTCTGATAGCGACATAGGGCACTCCGTATCGGGTCGAGCTGCAGTGAGACATAATGAAGGGAGACAGAGCGAGATTATTACAAGAGTAATTGCTCGTGGTGAGGAGCACGGAGATGATAAACGTGTCACCCATTAACGAGTTTTTTCTGCAATTTCACCTCGAAAAAATACACAGAAAGAACCTCTGTATATATATATATATACATGCACACACACATATACTGTAAATAAATCAACCTTGCTCGCTCACTTATACAACCACATTTTTTAGCTCTCTGTCTGTGTGTGGGTGTGGGTGTATATGCGTGTGTGTGTGTGTGTGTGTGTGTGTGTGTGTGTGTGTGTGTGTGTGTGTGTGTGTGACAGAGAGAGAGAGAGCATATCAGTTACCACATTACTGCTGCGTTGATTAAAAGCTATGCTGCAATCAGAAACTCACACCTGATGAAGACTAGAGGGTGATCAACATGTACACAAACACACACACACACAGAATTTAATCTTTCATGTGTCCTAAACCTTTTTGTCTTCCACTTTTCATTACATGAGATCTGCACGCACACACACATGACACTTCGCAGGGGGCCGTTGTTTACAAACCACAAAGTGACTTCTGTGAGATGGAGATGAGACAAATCACGAGACAGGGTCAGAATGAGACAGAAAAATGGAAAGCAAGACAACTGGGGCTGTGGACAGCATCTCACTGATGTTTTATTTTGTAGTTTTGTGTGTGTGTGCGTGTGTGTGTGTGTGTGTGTGTGTGTGTGTGTGTGTGTGTGTGTGTGTGTGTGTGCGAGAGAGAGAAAGAGAGAAAGAGATAGTGGTCTGAGAGGAAAGCCAGACCAAAGAGGGAAAGAATGAAGGGGGGGTTGTTGTGTCTGTGGGTCTAACATGAAACCAAGATAGTCTTCCATGTGTGTGTGTGTGTGTGTGTGTGTGTGTGTGTGTGTGTGTGTGTGTGTGTGTGTGTGTGTGTGTGTGTGTAAAGCCAGAGGGATGTAATGGGGAAGAATGAGCCGGCCTGGTAGCCATCTCACTTATCCTTGTTTGGTCAATTTCCTCAGCAGAGGACAGCACACCTGGGGTACAGACACCATATGTTGCCTCGTCTGTCTCTCTACAGACTTCTGTCTGTCTCTGTCTCACTCTCTTTCTGTCTATCTATCTCTCCTTATCTCCCACTCTCTGTCTGTCTGTCTCTTTTTAACACGTTCTGCCCGTGTGTATTTTTTTCTTCTCTATTCTCTTTCTCTCTCTCACTCTCTGTCTGTCTGTCACTTTCTCAACTACTCTTTGTATTTCTATCATTCTCCCACTTTCTGTCTGTCTGTCTTTTTGTCTTTCTATCTTTTCTTTTCTCATTTTTGTATGTTCATCTGTCTGCCCCTCTTTCTCTACTACTGTCTGTCTTTCTCTTCCTCACTCTCGGTCTTTCTGGCTTTTTTTTTCAACATGCTCTGTCTCTTTTTTCTTTTTCACTCTCTGTCTATCTGTCTGTCTACCACTCTGACTGTGTTTCTCTTATCCACACTCTGTCTGCGTCTCTCTCTCTCTCTCTCTCTCTCTCTCTCTCTCTCTCTCTGTCTCTGACTCTGTGTTTGTCAGATATCTTTCCCTCCTTCGCACCGAGCACAGCATGCCAGCTCCCTGCCTGCTTTCTGTTGTTTACTAAGTCGTTTCTTTTGATTCATGTTTCATGTTTTCCCTGTTTTTGACCTTGTTTTCTGTCTCTCCATCATTATATGACAGTCATTATCATCCCTCTTTTCCTTATCTCATTCATCATTATGTCTCGATCTGTTTCTGTCTCTTTCTTTCTTTATTTTCTATCATCCGCATTCTGCCTTTTACTGTCTTTGTTTTTGTCCTCCATCTGTCTATCCGTCTAATTCTCTCACTCTGATCTTTCTTTCAGTTGTTCTGTCCATATCTCTTGATTTTCAGTCTATTATATGTGTCTGACTGATTGTGTCTTATTCACGCTCTCTCTCTTTCTGTTTTTCTCTCTGTGTCTCTCTGTCCCTTTTTTCCCTTTGTTTCGTTACCACCCTCCAAATGGATCAACCCTTCAGACATATTTGCCCTTCCGTCATGACAAGTGTGTTTCATCCTGAGAGAGAGAGAGGGACGAGGGTGAGAAAGAACCATACCGAGAGACAGATGGATGGAAAAAGAGAGACACGTTTCTCTCCCACTCTCAGTCCTCGAGTCTCGAGTGTAAAAAAAAAAGCACGGAAGAGAGACAGAGTGTGTGAACAAAAGCAGACGACTTTGCCGTCCTCAAGCTGAAGGTCGTGCGAGTTGCGGCTGTGTGTAATTGTGACAGTGATGATTAGCGGGCCGCCTCGCACCACGTCCGTGTCGGTCTGCCCGAGCCGAAAGCTCTTCCTCCTAATGGAGCCAGCTATCGTGCAGTCACGCCGTCCTGCGTGACATTAGCTGCCATTACACACCTCGCGCTAATGCACAACTGAGATTTCTTACACCGTTTTCCCCTCACTCACTTTTCCTCAGCGCCTCGGCCTGATTAAAAAAGTGCTTCCGGCTTCCTGTGTGAGCTGAAGGGGGAGAAAGTTTAGGGAGCGTAAAAAGAGTTGCAGATGATAAACGATAACATCAGTGAATCAATCGAATCGATTCTCAGGCAACGATTTTAAAAGGTGTGTGTTTGTTATCAAATACTTGAGTGCCGCTTTGTTCCAGTTAAGTCTGGGTGAAAAAAGAGAAGAAGCGTTTGATAAAAATGCCCCTCAGATGAACACCAGCGAAACTGAGTTTGGGGCGTGGCCTACTAATACACATAAGCACATTTGCTTAGCATGTACCGATTTCCTTATTAGCTTTTTTTTACCAGGTTAGCTTTTTAAATCTTTGCTCGCTGCACCTAACTAGTTATAGTTTGCTAGTTAGGTGTTGTTTACTAGTTACTTTTTGTTTGCTAGTTAGATTTTATTTATTACTTAGGTTTTGTTTGCTAGTCAGGTTTTGTTTGCTAATTGGGTTTAATTTAATAGTTAAGTTTATTTTACCTTTGGAAGGTTAGGTTTTATTTACTAGTTTGGTTTTGTTTGCTAACTGGGTTTTATTTCTAAATATGTTTTGATTGCTAGTTAGATTTTGTTTGTGAATGATTTTGTTTGCTAGTTAGTTTGTTTACTGGATTTTGAAATGTACTCATTACATTTAGTTTGCTAATGATTTTGTTTGCTATTTAGTTTGCTAAAGTGATTGTAATTGGTAAGTTTTTTATAAGCTTTTTAACATCAGTCGGGGAAAAAATGTCTGCACGTTATACAGGATGTAGGTATTCTCAGGTCATGCTGCCTATTGAACACCGCAGTGTTTTGGGAGAGAACCGCACCTCTTTGGAGCAGTATCAGGAAAAAGTCCAAGCATCTTCATGATGCACAGCAAACTGTGTCTGGTGAAGATCCAGTGGAGATATACCAAGCTGCTTCGGGAACTGTGGGGCTGAGCGACTAGCTCATGAGGAAATAAAGACATGTTGGAACACTTCAGCTTTCAGATCAGAGGTTAGACAGAAGTTTGTCAGAAATAATATGCCTTGTCAAAAGATCAGACATTTCAGATCACGACTTCAAGCCAAGCTGGTTATAAGATGTCGTGCTGGCAGCTTCAGGGGAAGATCCTCAGTCGAGCTCTTGTTCAGCTTTAGACCATGAATAATTACACACCATAACATGTTTTCCATACAGAGGCATCATCCGAGAAAAAAAGAAAAAACACCCAGAAGCATGTTTTTAAAAGTAATGTAGCAAACTGAATATGAATATGCAAATTAGAAACACACTCATTCCTACCTGTTCCTGCCCCTTAGTCTGAACTGACCTGGGAGGTGTGTCTTGAATTTGCATATCAGGGCATGATTGGCTTTTATATTTTATGATTTAATAAAAAACGTGGTAATATTTAATTTCAAACCAGTCTAATGGGCAGGAATGAAAAGCAAATAATGGATAAATAAAGAATAATTCTGAGCAGGTTTTTATGAATCTTTTAACAGACTTAACCGACAAAAAGGATAATTCATAATTCAATCATTTA